>JBBPBX010010674.1:0-49945 GCA_038048925.1 Garcialebias charrua
ATGGAAATCTACTGCAAGGTCATGAATGTTATTAGTCTTTATGCATGTGTTGTTATGTTCTGTCATGTACTTTGCAGGATTGCAGACGGAGGTTGGGTGTGTTTGCCTTGTGCTTTTTTTGTGGATAATTGTCGTTTTGTTGTCTTGCTTTCTGTCTTTCCTTTCTCTCTATTAAAAAAATTATATTGGTGTGAGAGGATGACTGTAAGGTGAGAAGGGAGGCCATCTAGAAAAGGAAAAAAAATAAAATAAAATGTATAGCACTATGTCTATGTTAATTTTCATGTTTTTGTGCTTATCTGTTAAAATCGGCAAAATTTGGTCTAAAAACGTGTTTTCACTAATCCTATGGGTTGAACTATGGTATTGCAGCCTAATTTTCTTATTGGTCTACGATTCTCACAGTGATACGTTTTCTCACTCTGTCGTCACAAAAGTGGTTCAAGCAGAGCCAATCCCCTGCAGAGATGAGAAGGTCCTCGCTGTAGTTCATACCTTATATGGAAGTGGTACATTGAGGACAGAGCCTTGGGTGTCCCCAAAGGCTCTGTCCTCGGACCCCTCCTCTTCATCATTTACCTCCTTCCACTAGGTCACATCTTCCGCAAATACGGCGTCCATTTCCACTGTTATGCTGATGACACACAGCTCTACTTGTCATCAAAACCTAACTCCACCCACCCACCCTCCATCCTCACCGACTGTCTCAATGAGCTAAATCACTGGTTTTCTAACAATTTCCTTCAACTAAACAGTAACAAAACAGAAATCATTCTTGTCGGTACCAAAAACTCTATTTCAAAATCAGAACATCTTCTCGTCCCCCTTAACAACTCTCTGCTATCCCCCTCCCCTCAGGTCAAGAGCCTCGGTGTCATCCTCGACACCACTCTCTCCTTCACTTCACACATCAACAATATTACTCGGTCTGCCTATTTCCACCTCCGTAATATTAACCGTCTCCGTCCTTCTCTCACACCCCGCTCCACAGCCATCCTGGTGCACAGTCTTGTGACTTCCCGTATCGATTACTGCAACTCCCTTCTCTACGGCCTCCCCAACAAATCTCTCCACAAGTTACAGATGGTCCAGAACTCAGCTGCCCGTGTCATCACTCAAACCTCCTACTATAACCACATCACTCCTGTCCTGCAGCAGCTCCACTGGCTCCCAGTTAAATCACGCATCATCTTCAAAATTCTACTTCTCACGTTCAAAGCTATCCACAACCTTGCCCCTCCTTATCTATCTGACCTCCTACAAATCTCCATCCCATCACGCTCTCTCAGATCCTCCTCTTCGCTACATCTCCATGTACCCTCTGCCCACCTCTCCACCATGGGGAGCAGGGCCTTCACCTGCTCTGCCCCTCACCTCTGGAACGCCCTACCGCCAGACCTCCGAAACACCACCTCCCTTTCTCTGTTCAAGACTGCTCTGAAAACACATCTCTTTAGACTAGCTTATCATTAACTTTACTAAATGTATTTCTATTATTTTGCATTTTATAATCTTTATGTATTTTATATTTCAATTTGTCGCTGATATTGTTTGATCTGTATTACACTGTATTGGTTTGTTAAGTGTACTTGGGTGTCCTGAAAGGCGCTTTTAAATAAAATTATTATTATTATTATTATTATTATTATTATTATAACAAGCCCCGCCTTGCTCTGCTCTGATTGGGCCAAACTGTGACTTTGGTTTTCTTTATGGGTTGAAAGCAGCATCAGTTTAATCCCAGTATCATCATTAGATTGGATGGTTTTACCAGGACCACAACAAAATACTTTTTCCCCTCCTCATTTGCACAGATGACAGAAATCACTTCCTGGCCACTTTTAAAATGAAGGAAATCCATCGCGGTGATGGAGAACTAACCCATGCTGACATGATCCTACAGTTGTGGCAGAAACACGGACATAAGAGTAACACTGACCACAAATTTTGAGGGGTGCCTCCAGTTCCAGCAGGATGGGCTGGCTGAGGAAGATCTCCCTGGATTTGATGCAGAGGCCCCGGACCTCAGCCTCTGTCATCTGAACTATCTTCCCTGGACGACATCCTCGCACTGAAGAGAGAAAGTAAGAGAAGAAGATTGTCATTGACAAATTTAAACCAGCACAGCCAACCCCTTGCACCCCTAACTTAATCACAGTGAAGCCACTGGTTTGTTTTCACTTAAGGGAAAGTTCCAGCAGAACCAGGAAGTAAGTAAGTAAACTTTATTTATAAATTCATTCATTCATTCAACCTTTATTTATACAGGCTAGCCTCGTTGAGCCACGGGGACTCATTTACAAGAGGGACCTGTCTCACTCACACCAGGGTCAATTTAGAGTTACCAATCAGCCTAACATGCATGTTTTTGGACTGTGGGAGGAAACCGGAGCACCCGGAGAAAACCCACGCATGCACGGAGAGAACATGCAAACTCCACCCAGAAAGGCCCCCGGACCGGGATTTGAACCGGGGACCTGCTCGCTGAGAGGCAGCAGCTCTACCAGTTGTGCCACCGTGCTGCCCGAAAAAAGCACTTATCATAGGTACAATCACAAAGTGATGTACAAAAATACAAAATAAAGGCTTAAAATAGAACAAAAATAATAACAGCTGATTATTAATAAATACAGTAAAAACAGCTAATAAAAACAAGAACAGCTGATTAATAAATACAGTAAAAACAGCTGATAAAAACAAGAACAGCTGATTAATAAATACAGTAAAAACAGCTGATAAAAACAGTACCGTAAATAAAACATTTAATTAAAAGCTTGTCTGAATAAAAGTGTCTTAAGCTGCGTTTTAAAGGAATCAACAGAGACGGTCACACGAAGAGACAGGGGCAGGGCATTCCACAGCCGGGGGGGCTACGGCCTGAAGTCACCCTGAGTTTTAAACCAGGTCTAATGCTACATCCCCACCAAACGCATCAAAACGCTCCCAACAAGCAGTGTTTGCTGCTTGTCAACAGATGTCTGTTTCCATCGAACGTGTCTGATGACACGCAGTGGGAGGAGCGTCTGGCTCCCTTCCCGGTCAGATATATGTTGTTTTTCTGTGCACCGACAGATAAAATCAGCTTCACGTGAGCCTTGTTAACACTTGAGTGGGTTTTCTACGAGCCGAACTGCAGCTCCAAAAGTCTTTGTTGAGATTAAAACGTTTTTTTAATGTTTGGGGTGATCGTACGCTCGAGTGGACAGCAGCAACTTTAAAAATGCCAGGTTTCCTACCGGAGGCTGTTTTCGCCACGGAGGCTCGATGGGGTAAGTTTAAAAAGTCCACAAAAAGTCCTGTCGTCGTCGCATCATCACATAGCAGAGTCTCTCCAGATTGGTTGCTGCGACGCAGTGAGCAGCAGAAGCAAGAATATTCTTGCTTCTGCTGCTCGGCTGCTGCGGAAGCGCGCGTGCGTGGAAAGGGGCTGCTGCGCTGCTTGAAATGCTGAAGACGCGCCGCGTCACGCTGCGCCAAGATGCCCGGCCACATAGACTTTCAATGTAAAGTGGCTGCTTCGGCGGCGCGAAAAGCGTTTGGTGAGGATCTAGCTTTAGGGACCTTTAGAAGGTTCAGTGCTTAAGACCGAAGGGTGCGGGCTGGAGAATAAGGGATCACTATTTCAGTGATGTACTGGGGGGGCCAATCCATTTAAAGCTCTAAAAGTCAAGATCAAATTTTTAAAATTAATTCTAAATTCAACAGGCAGCCAATGAAGAGCAGATAAAACTGGTGTAATGTGAGACCTTCTGTTAGTTCCTGTTAAAATACTCACAGCAGCGTTCTGTACCAACTGGAGATGAGCAACATCAGATTTGTTAAAACAAGTAAAAAGGGAATTACAATAATCTAAACTAGAAGAGATAAAAACATGAATAATCATCTCCAGGTCAGATCTGTAGAACATTGACCTCAGTTTAGAAATGTTTCTCAGATGATAAAAGCAGTTTTTTACCAGAAGCCTTGAATGACTGTCCAAAGACATGGACTGGTCGAACAGAACACTGAGGTTTTCTGAGGCTCGGCTGAGAAGAGGAGCCCAGAGAACCGAGAGGTTACCGTACTTGAGCCAAGGAACTTTCTGTTCAGGGGCAACAATCTAGGTTTCAGTCTTGTTAGAATTGAACTGAAGGTAGTTGTTAGCTATCCATGCTTTAATATGGGAAACAGTTTATCAATTCATCTAACTTCTGTATTTTTGAGTCATAGAAGGAGCAGTACAGTTGAATATCATCAGCATAGAAATGGTAAAACACATTTCTGAAACTATTATTAATCTTTCCAAAGGGGGTGATGTATATAAGGAACAGAATAGGACCCAAGACTGAACCCTGAGGGACACCATACAGTAATGGAGTGGTCTGACTGTATGTTATTCACATACATAGAAAAGGTTCTGTTGTTCAGATAAGAGGAAAACCACTTAAGAACAGTTCCAGAAAATCCTAACTCATGTTGCAGTCGATGTATCAGAGTTTTGTGGTCGACTCTGTCATAAGCTGATGATAGATAAAAAAAAAATCAAAACACTGCTATGACCAGAGTCTGCAGCCATCAATGTCATTAAAGACTTTTAATAAGGCAGTTTTGGTGGAGTGCATCTTGTGGAAACCAGACTGAAACTTATCCAGAATATTATTACTGTATATTCAAGATATGCAAGAAAGTATTCATCTGCCCAGCCACTAACTTCTCCAAAATTTTGGTGAGAAAAGGCAGTTTTGATATTGGCCTGCAGTTGCAGAGCTCAGTGGGGTCCAAGTTGGGCTTTCTCAAGATCGGACTTAAAACCATTTGTTTCAAAAAACATGGAACTGACCCGGTTGAAAGAGAGATGTTAATTCTGCCACATAGAGGCTGACAATATCAGACACCTTTAAAAACAGTGACGTGGGGACAACATCTAGCACACATGAAGAAGGTTTGAGAAGAAGAAAGCCATCCTACAAGCAGATAAACTGTGGGTGTAATCATTCTGCATCTTAGAACTGCATAGTCATATTTCAAAACGCCACTGCTTTAGCTGTATTAGGAGTTTGATGTGTGGGTTTATAGTTGCAATGTTGGCTTAAAGTATCTTTATGAAATTCTGCCACAGCTCAGACTCATCTTACAACTATGAAAAGAGAAATGCAAACATTGGCTAAAGTCAGCAACTGAAATACAAGGAGATATGAGAAGATTACTGTATTCCTTAAAATAACTTTAACATTTTGTCTGCAGGGCAGAAAACAGCAACAAAAAAGGCATTTGCTTATTTAACAATGGCCAAGTATTTGTGGTTTGAACCATTGTTCTACATTAGAAGACATAAAAAGCACATAATCAGTCAAGAGTATTACCAAGAAAAGTAGTTATAGTAGATTGTTAATTAAAGATGTAATGAATTTTTTCTTTTTTTAATTGAATCCAAAGTACTGTACATCAATTTAGCTCTTTAAATGTAATCCTAATGCCAGTCAGTTAAATCCCCACTGAGTGAAAATGGTCAGTTTTGGGCTGAAAACAAACTCATGAGCAATGCTACAAAGGAGAAATTATATAACAAGTGACCATTTTTGTAATGCCTTACTGCAGGACGCCCACTGAAAAGTCCAATAAAGGGTTACTGTTGAGCCTTGGGGAGCAAATACATCTTTAGTCAGAGAGGAAGTCTATTTAAACCCATTTTTGTCTTTAGTGAAGGATGAAACCAGGATAGCCAAACAAGAAGTTCAAAATGGATAAGTTGATGCAAACTCAGAAAGGCTTAGTGAATTCTTTGTTGTGCATCTGTAACTGTGCACCCACGTGTTTCCACAGCTGATTCAAACACTGTTTATAGCTAATTAATCCTGCAAATAAGATAGTGACAACAAGTTAAGAGAAACAGCAACATTTAAAACTGTACAGGCGATGAATCTGACAGCTCCAAACATCTGTTGCTCCACCATGCCCAGTTCATAACACCAACATTGTTTGTTCTTATTCTTCATCTTATTTAAGCCTAAACGCTGTGCAGAGCATGAAGCGTGACACTGCAGAAGTTGAGCTCTTTACCAGACCTCACTGGTGCGGGGTGAGTTAAGCTGGGTTAGCCGCTTAGCCCCAACACTGAACTTTTTACTGGTTGCACTCTGACACGCTACAGGCTGGCACTTTTAAATGAGATTAGGTTCTGGGCAATGGCAAGGATTTGTGACAACCAAAAACTAAAACATTGTTTGTGTAAGAGTGAAGCAACACTCAGTTCATTAAGCTTTAATTGTGTTAAGTACTGTGATTGATTACAGTCAGTAAGGATCCACAACTTCTCCGCCTCCACCATTACCCTCAGCACTGGCTCTCCTCAAGGATGTGTGTTGAGCCCTCTCCTGTTCCCTCTGCTCATGTATGATTGTGCAGCCAGCCACCCATCCAGGCTGTCACATTGTAAAGTTTGCAGATGATACAGCTGTGGTGGGATGCATCACAAACAATGATGAGTCCAGCTACAGGCAGGAGGTGGAACATCTGGAGAGCTGGTGCAAAGAGAATAACCTTCACATCAATGTGAAGAAGACAAAGGAGATGATTGTGGACTTCAGAAGGAACAAACACACCCACACCCCACTGAACATAAGTGGATCTGCAGTGGAAGTGGTCTCCAGCTACAAATACTTGGGTGTACACATGAATGATAACCTCAGCTGGAGCAACAACACCACCAGCCTGATCAAGAAAGGTCATCAGAGACTCTACTTCCTCAGACGGCTGAGACGTGCTGGTCTGAGCAGCCCAGTCCTCACCTCCTTCTACAGGTGTGCAGTGGAGAGCATCCTGTGCTCCAGCATCAACGTGTGGCATGGAGGCTGCACAGTTGCAGAAAGAAAAGCTCTGCAGCATAGTTGCCAAGTCCGCTTATTTCAAGCGGCATTGGGCTTGTTTTTTCCTGGAGTCGCTTTTAAATTCGGTGAGCCGCTTGTGGCGGTTTTTTGTGCTTACCATGGGTGTTGCGTCGCTTATTTGGGCTTGTTTTGTGAAATGTACTCCTGAAGTTATTTTAAAGGTATTTTTGATGTTTCTCTGCACGCTTAATAAATATGCTGGTTTGGTGCTGATGTAGCTTTATTGTTTAAACTGCACAATACACTTATCAGACGGCACGATCCTGCATTACTCCGTTCTCTGCACTTTCTATCTTCACACACACACTGAACCCGCGTGCCTACGTCACGCTCTCTCTCGCGGTGCGTTCACTGACACTCTGTAATATACATGCACGAACACTGCTGTATACATTACAGTATTGTGACATCATTTTTGAACTTTGCATATAGTGACACCACATATATATCTTGTATCATTCAACTATGTTCGTTTTTAGCAAACAAAATGATAAATTAATGAAAATTACTTTCAAAGTGAGTTTAAAATTAAAAACCGTGTATCTTCACGGGACATCCGACTACACGCGAATGCAACATTGTTCTTTATTCTTTGTCTCTGTTCTTTATTCTTTGTCTAGACAAGACAACGCTAATGTGAGCTCTAAGTGGGGTAAATATGGAAAAAAATATAATAAAGATTGGGAGAAAGAGCGTGCTCTTCAAGACTGGATCCGACCACAGATGGGAGAAAAATGCAAAATGTATTTTTATTTTTTAGACTGAATACGTTCTTTTATGTATAATTTTGCTAGATATATGTAATGCCATAATAAATATGTTTATACTGTTTAAAACTGCCTTTTTTTACACAATGGGATGGGTTGCCAGCTGGGCTTTTTTGGGCTTTTTTTGAAAGAGCGAGCCGCTTGTTTGTGCTTGTTTTGAAGGAGCTGATCGCTTCTTTCGGTCTGGAGATCTGGCAACCCTGCTCTGCAGAGTGGTGAAGGCTGCACAGAAGTCTGTTGGAGTCAGTCTCCCCACCATCACAGACATTTACACCTCCAGATGCAGGAAGAGAGCCACCTGCATCATGAAAGACCCCACTCACCCAGCACACACACTTTTTGCCCCACTCCCCTCAGGAAGGAGGTTGAGGAGCATTAAAGGTGCAGTCTGCAGTTTCTGTAGTGCAGTCTGTAAGTTTTCTAAAAATATATTTTTAACATATTTCTTCACTTTGTCACTATCTCCTGACAGACTGATGTTAGACAAAGTAATCTCTGAAAAAACTATAGTCCCCTTGCTTCTCCAGGTGTTACTAAAAGCATTTCTAAAAAGCCACAGTGACCCGCCGTTAACCAGCCAATAAAAACAGAGCTTGAATTTGAATTTCAGCAGAGCAAGGGGGAGCAGAGCCATATATGGCTCTGAGGGGGAGGGATCAGAATGCTTTGCCTGTTGAAAATTTTTCTAAGTGCTGCACTCTACAGAAACTGCAGAGTGCACCTTTAAGTGTAGAACCACTAGACTGAGGAACAGCTTCTACCCTGAGGCTGTTAGACTCATGAATCTCTAACCAGAATAATCACTGTGAAAAAAACATCACATCATGTTACTGCTGATCTGTTTCATGTTGCTGCTGATCTGTTTCATGTTGCTGCTGATCTGTTTCATGTTGCTGCGTTCATTCGTGCTCATCTGCTCATACAGACTCATGTTCGTGCTGCTGTTTGGAGTAATGTTTTTCTATTACATTAGTGCTTAGTGTATTTTTAGTTGATGTTTTTCTCAGTTCACATCTTAGATGTTATTACTGTTTTTCTTCTACATTTTATTGTTGGATGTAACTGGGACCCTGTGAACATAATCTCGCTTCATCACATGTACCACATGTGGTGAGAATGACAATAAAGATTATCTGACTCTGACTGACATGTGTGTTTATCAAAAGATCTAATATCAAACTTACAGAAAGTCTTCATCATGACTACTTTAGAAGAAAATTATCTTGTTTATATAACTCCATAAAACCAAAAACACATACTGTAATCTCTGACAGTACTGCCAAAAAAAAATCAACTATGGCTAAAACTAAGAATCCCAGGATTAATGTGCCTCATTTCCAATATATTTGAACAGTTGGTTACAATTTTGGCTTTAAAGCAAATGGAAAAGATTCTTTGAAATTATTGATCAACTGCGCAAAACTACACTAAATGAGGAAAAATCTGTAATGCAGTTTTTGAGAAAAATAATAAACAAATCAGATTTTATGTCTGAGACAGCCCAGAATATGGTCCCTTGCCCGTCCTGTTGGATTATCCTTCTGTATCCGTGTCACAGATACAGAAGGAAAGTAAGCCAAGGACAGGTTGTCTTGCTGTGACTCAAGAGTAGATCACAAGGGAACCCACAACTCTGCTTTCTGAGAAAAAAAAGGTTGTAAGCTCAATCATCCAGGTAGATGACAACAAAAGATTAAATCATGTCTGCTTTCTGAGAAGCTGCTGGAAACCAGTCCACCTGGGATCTGTTTACTTTTTTAAGTAATTTGTTAATCAATTATCATTAAAACCAGCAGCCAAGTGACTGTGAACACAGATTTGGTTTTTATATGTGAACTTTTTAGAAAGAGCGAATAAAACTGTCTAATCTTTTTTGTTTTGTTGCTTTGAAATGACTTTCATTATGTTGGACCAACGCAAACAGACAACTAAATGGGATTATGAGTGAATCACAGCAACATGCCAACCAAGAGACAAACACCCAGATTTCATCTTTGATCAAATGTTACAACAAATCAGTCCAACGCAAGGGAACGTCTCTGCCCCTCCCACTGAAAAGCAGTCATTTCACAAACAAATCAGCCTAGAAGTTCATTAAGAGACTAAAACAGATGCAACAGTTGATTTATAAGAGTAGAAGCGAGTAAAGCAGAGAACTGCGCAGGCATGTAGCGTCCATCGCTGTTTATAAACACGGCTAACTGTTAGCACGGTTAGCTACAGCGCGTTAGCTTCCAGCTAACCACGTCCTGTAAGGCAGCGCGTGCTAAATCATTTACAGCCGAGCCAACAAGTCCAGACAACTGCCTTTGTTTCATTTAGCCAACTAAAATGTGACTGTTTACCTTCTAGGAGCCGAGAGATGAGGCTATCCACGTTTAATTCACCCTCCGCCATCTTCGCACTGATGTTGCGCACGTTTCCTCTGCGGACACCAGGGGGCGCTGTTGGAGACAAACTACTAATATACACAGACAGAAAGAGCCTGCAAGAGGCACAATGTCACACAAATTCACTGTACAGTATATTGAGAGGTAATATACAGTATGTACGGATTAGATAATGAACTGACTGGTATTAAAAAGGCTCAGTCATAAATGTTAGCCAAATTTTAACTTGGGAATTTTACAGAAGACACAGATAATGTATTTATTTTAAAGCTGCACTATGTAACTTTGTAATGCAGTCTGTAACTTTTCTAACAATATATTTTTAACATATTTCTTCACTCTGTCACTATCTACTGACAGACTGATGTTAGACAAAGTAATCTCTGAAAAAAACTATAGTCCCCTTGCTTCTCTATCAGCATTTATAAAAACACTAAAAACACAGAGTGACCCGGACAATGACCAGCCAATAAAAACAGAGTTGTTTGTCACGCCCCAACCCACGCCCCCGCCTGTCCCAGCCCCAGCGCTGCGCACGTTCTCATTCAAAGGATTGCAAAGCGATGCAGGACTGTTTTGTATGTGACACAAATGTATTAAATATCCCTTCTTCATCCCAGAGCTGGACTTTTATTTTGTTTTTTTGCTAAAAGTCAAGTGATCGCTTCATCCTTCACTCACAGGAATGAGGAAATGGATTTGTCACAACTCACGAGCGAATTAAATCATGTCCAAAGTGGCTGGTGAAGCTCTGCTGATTTCAGGCTGTTTTTGTGTTGTTGGACAAGTGCTCCATGGTTTTATTATATTTTTAAAGTTTTATTAACATATAATCACACAACTTCGCAGCGCAGACAGGACATGTAGTGGGGGCGGAGCATTCCAGACATACCAGACATCGACTGACAGACATGAGGAAGTCACGAGCGAATTAAATCATGTCCAACGTTGCTTCGTGAAGCTCTGATGATTTCTGCTGGTTTTTGTGTTGTTGGACAAGTGCTCCATGGTTTTATTATATTTTTAAAACGTTTAATTAACATATAATCACAGAATATTGAAGTGCTCCGAGCAGGCACACAGCAGGGGGCGGAGCTGCTGAACTCAAGTTCAACAGAGAACGGACTGTGGCTCCTCCTCAGAGTCATATATGGCTCTGAGGGGGAGGGAGCAGAATGCTTTTACCTGATGAAAATTTTTCTGTCCCAGCGTCCTGCTGAAATTACATAGTGAACCTTTAAATTCTGTATTCAAGTTTCAAGGAGACTTTATTGTCATTCATTACATGTGGGGTCGGGAACAAAACTGTGTAGTCAAGGTCCACTTTACACACAAAAAAGAAATCTATATAAAGTATAAATAAAAAGAATAAACAGTATATAAAGATCTAAGATATACACTAACAATAATAATTTAATAAGGTTATATTAAACAGCAGCCTGAACATGAGTCAGTTGTGAGCAGATGGGTAAAAAATCATCAGCATGGATAAAGTGTCATGTCCAATTAAAGTGTCTTTACAGTGATTATCCGGGTTAGCGATTTAGCTTAAGGGTAGAAGCTGTTCCTCCGTCTAGTGGTTCTTGAATCTCCTTCCTGAGAGGAGTGGGGCGGGGGGATTGTGTGCTGGGTGAGTGGGGTCCTTCATGATGCAGGTGGCTCTCTTCCTGCATCTGGAGGTGTAAATCAGAGGATTACGTTTCATTCAGGAGTCCTACGGGTCACAGGATTCCCGCTGGATTCTGGCAGGATAGGAGTCAACTTTATCATAACTCACAGGATTGGGGTGGTACAGGACGAAAAGTTAACGGGACCACACAGGAGCAGGAACCAACAAATAAGACAGTAAAATAAAATAAAATAAACCTTGGACAGGTGCTGCTATTTTGTAGTTTTCGTTCAATAAGCCTTCACTCTGGAATACCAGACTTGCAATTCTCCAGTCTGTAATGTGTTAAACACAAAGTAATATAAAAAGGAATGGATAGAAGATTAAATCAAATGCAAATGTATTTCCTAAAGACTAAATGAAAGAAGAAAACAAACAAACAATCAAAAAAACAGGAGCAGTACAGGAATGGGAGCCATTCTGAATGGGAGCAGGAGTCATGTTACCATTGGGACAGGACACATAGGCGTAATTTACACGGGGGTTGTGGGGGTTTTGACCCCCACAATAATTTGATCCGGTCATTTCAACCCCCCCAATAAAATGACATCATTTCGTCATTATACATATCTTACATCAATAATTGATTTTCTTTATTCATTCAAATTTTTTAGTAAAATTGCTGCATGTTTTTAACAAACTCCCTGAGGACTGACCCCCTCCCCTGCAAATAATTTGGTATCACCCATCTCACCGGCTACAGGAAGTCACGTGAGTCACGGAGCTGCTCATGAAGTTGCCCAGAAGTTTCTACATGCATGTGTCCGAAAAAGGCCTCCTTTGGTCGGACTGACTCTGTCGCTGCCCGCCCCTTGCTATGGATGTAGCTGCTATTAGCTGTGAGGTTCGCTGTTTTTGTTTGCAAGATACCACTCATAAACCACACCGCGGATTTTTAAATCCAGCTGATTTCACATTTGGTTCAGCTCAGGAGCCCGTCTGCTGTAGTGAGGTAAGAAATATATTTTTTAAGCGTTTATTTAACTAAATTTAAAGAAACAAAGCTCCGGTTTGACCCGCCTGGCGCCTGCATAAAAATCAGCGAACTTTTTTTTTTTAATCCAGCTGATTTGAACATTTCGTCAAACTCAGGAGTATGTCTACTATCACCCATAAGTCAGCGAAGAAATACTGTATATTTTTAAGCGTTTATTTAGCTAAATTTAAAGAAAGAAAGCGTCCGGTTTGACCCGCCTGGCGCCTGCATAAAAATCAGCGAACTTTTTTTTTTTTAAATCCAGCCGATTTGAACATTTCGTTAAACTCAAGAACACGTCTTCTATAAAGTCAGCTTAGTAATATATTTTTTCTCGCAAAGAAATAATTGTTTTTACCGTGTTTCTTTGTGAAGTTCTTCGTACTAGCTGGGTCCTGTCGCCGCCATCTTGATCAGGACAAAGCTGACGCGTCGCGTGGAGATGACGCGTATACAGCAAGAGAAATTGAATATGATGTCCCATTAAGTAAAGCAGAAATAAAAATAATTGTTAAAGATAAAATAAATGATATGTGGCAGGAGAGGTGGGATTTAGAGGAAAGAGGAAGACATTTACATAACATACAGAAGGAGGTACTCCTAAGTGACGATAGTAGTTTAATGACTAGGAGAGAGGAAGTATGGATTAACAGGTTGAGGATTGGGCACACTACATTAAATAGTGGTCTAAAGATAATAGGAAAACATCCATCAGGTGACTGCTCTAATTGTGGGGTACTGGAAGGAGTGGAACATGTGTTGATTTATTGTAAGAAATATAATAAAGAGAGGAAGGCACTGGAAAGGGTAATGGGGAGTTCGGTGACAATGGTTACTTTATTGAAGAAAAATCAGTCACAGGTTATAACTAAAGCACTTGTTAAATATTTGAAAGTTACAAAATTAGCTGAAAGGATTTAATTTTATTTTTATTAATTTATTTATTTTTTGTTGAAAGTAGACTCTTGAATTACATCTCCGTCCGGTTGATGGCGGTAATACACTGAGTTTGTAAACTGCCAGTAAACACCATCGAAGAAGAAGAAGAAGAAGAGATGACGCGTATTAAACACTGAAGCGTATAGTGTACAATTTTTTCGTGTTTATTGTTAATCACAACCCCCCCAATGTTAGACCTAAAGTTACGCCCCTGACAGGACAGGATTTTTTCTGTGGGACCAGGACAGGACAGGAGTGAAAATCCACTCCTGCGTCATCCTCTGTGTAGATGTCTGTGATGGTGGGGGGCTGACTCCAACATCTTCTGTGCAGCCTTCACCACTCTCTGCAAAGCTTTTTTTTCTGCAGCTGTGCAGCCTCCATGCCACACGTTGATGCTGGAGCACAGGATGCTCTCCACTGCACACCTGTAGAACGAGGTGAGGACTGAGCTCCTGAGTCCAGCTCATCTCAGCCGTCTGAAAAGAAAAGGGTGTTGTTTATGCCTATGTGCTGAACAACAGTTCTAAGTTTCCAGCCATCTTGTAGTCTTTTGTAGGTGCTCCAGCTGTGGTTTACATTATTCTGCTGGGGACTTCAGTGCACATGGGTGTGGGGGCCAGAGGGACACGACTGGGAGGAACAGCCCCTCTGATCTGAACCCATGTGTTCTGTTGTTGGACTTCTGTGTAAGTCACGGTTCATCCGTGCAGACTAACGTATTTAAACATAAAGTGCACATGGCACCAGCACACACAGATCCATGATAGACTTTGCAGTCATGTCAGCTGAGGCAGTGGACGCAGCAATTTTCCAAACCTGTGCACAGTCAAGGTAGGGTGCTGCTGATCTCCATCAGCGATTGAAGGAATACTTTTAAGACTTTGTCAATCCCACCAGCACATCTTCTGTGGAGGAAGCTGAGTGTGAGGTAGTTCTGGTAAGGATGCCAACTTGACGCCTCCGTGGGGAGGTGTTCCAGGCATGTGCACCGAGACCCAAGACAGGCAGGAGAAACCATGTTGCTAACCTGGTCTGGGAACGCCTCAGAATTCCCCCGGAAGAGCTACAAGCAAATAATGGATGGATGCACCGTACAAATATGTGTCAGTACTTTGTTTTATGATCATCATCATATCATGTTGTAATGTGGTGTTTGGACAAACACATTTGGTCTGAAATGAGCACTCTCTCAAATTTTCTAGCTTTAATATCACAAATTATTTATTTAAAATGGGCGAGAAACAGAACAATAATGTCATTTAAGAAAAACAAAGAAAAACAACTGGATAAAACAACTGGAAAGTTCTAACTGCATATTTTCAACAGTACAGCATGTCATGTGCATCTTCCTTCACATTATTATTTTCTCTAAAAAAATGTCTGGTTAAACACTTGCTTCAAACAAGGCAGCATTAAGTTAATGCAATGTAAAAAAATTATGAAGTTATAAAAATCTGGACTCTATTTTTCTCATATTGATGATTATTGTGTCGTCACATAAAATACATGAAAGCAAATGTTCACTTCCAACTACAACATGTGTTCTTTTACCTGCAGAAACAGCAGAAAATAGGTTTGCACGAAAGTTCGATAAGTTTGATGCACCATACATATTTTTGCTCAGCTATGTAAAGCATGCAGATAATAAAATAATCATGTTTACATTGAGTGTGTACCTGCATTCAGAATTACATATATACAACTGAACTAAACACTCAAAGCTGCCTTGATTATTGATTTTTTTTAAACTACAGACCATTATTTTTACGTTGTGATGCTTTTCATGGTTCAGTGATCCTGAAGCAGATGCTCTTTGAGTAGCCCCTCAAATATTTCAGTGCAATAATCACATTTTTAAAACATTGTGTCCTTCGTGTCCACTGTAGACGTCATTATACTCTTTCGTCTCTTGTCTCTGCAGAAGAAGAGGAGCCAGGTGACAGCCCAGCCAATCAGAAGCCCGATGACAGCCAGCACGGCGGCGAGCCATGCTGGGACGCTGCCCGAACAGTCTGTGGTGAGAGGCTGGCCTGAGGTGGGGGGTGTTGTGCTGGATGCTGTGGTTGTGGTCGAAATGGGAAAACTGTTGTCCTTTGTAAAGATGTATGGATGTTCCTGCAACAGAAAATGGATTTGAAGTAGACTGTTCACAACGAGGTGTTCAGTAGCAGCTGTCTTACCTCACTGGGGCACTTGAGGATATTTCTGTCATTTGTGAAACTGTTGTACGTCTGTTTTTCACCCACTGGCTCCAACTAGAAGCAACAGAAACATGCCTGAGCTGTGTTCACCAACAGAAAGCCGTTCACCGTTTGCTTCAGCCTCACCATGTTGTTCCACAAAGCAGCAGCCATGTCAGCATGTCCTCGCTCACTGAAGTGGAAACAGTCCTGAGAGAAGTACGTGGTGTCAGGCCGGCCTTCCTGGAGGGCGCAAACACACGACTGTGTGTATTACGTGCACTGAAGGGGACAGTTTCTGTCCCAAAGCTAAACGTTTGTACATTTGATGCACATCAGTGAAGAGTGAGCGTCGCAGGCTTACAGTGTTTAATGGAACGATGGTGTTTTTGAAAAAAGGCTGGATTACGACTGCAAAGTCCTCTCTGCCATTGTACCGGTCTCCATACACCAGGTTTTCAGTCTCAATCTGGTAGATGAGTCCAGATGTTATTACTGTGACTCTCCTCTAAAAGTATTCATTATGATTTAACTTGTCTTGTCTACTTACTTGGAAATCCCGATTGATCCGTTTCATTTCAGCCAGTTCCGGTGAATCCTCTCCGGGTATCAAAAAGCAGGGGCAAACTTGCCTGTGTGTTGTGAGAGAGTCATAAAAATTGTAACGAGGTGGTCTAATGTAACATAAGTAACCGTTTCCAGCTAGATTAAAACAGCTGATGTGTGTAAAAACTTTAAGGAGAACTGAGGCTTTGAAAAAAGAAACAGTCACTGAATTTCAAAACTATTTTCAGGTTATTTTTTAAACAGCAAGAGACTTCATAGAGCATCATGACATCTTCTGCCATAAACTCTCAGATGTTAGTTTCTCAGACCACACTATCAGTTGGTTTTCTAATTATCTCTCAGGCCTAAAGCAATGTGTTCAACACAGTGGTTCTTCTTCTAGTTATTTAACTGTCAATAATGGTGTACCACAAGGTTCAGTCTTAGGACCCACTCTCTTTACAATTTATATACCGGTAAGTAATGTACAGTATGTCAGATCATTTCTGATGGATCCTTGCATTTCTATGCCGACGATAGAGTTGTTTATTGTTGAGCTAAAACAGTTGCTAAGGTTTTCCAGCATCTACAGTCTGCATTCATCATCCATCCATTGTTCAATCTCAAACTGCTAAATGCTGATAAAACCAAAGGGATGTGGTTTTCAAACAGGAAGTTGGTATCAGTCTTTCCTCCTATCTTATCTCTGAATGGTGTCCCTATATTGAGATTGTGGATTCTTATAAACACTTGGGAATCTTGGTCAATGTGCATCTCTCTTTTAAGCCCCATGTTGAAAACTTGATAAATAAGCTGAAATTAAAACTGGGTTTCTTTTTCAGAAAAAAAAATCTTTCTTAACTCTGAACCCCAGAAAACGCCTTGTAACTGCTACTTTCTTACCGGCCATTGACTACGGTGACATTTGCTACATGAATGCTCCTACAAGCACCCTGCAGATGTTGGATGTTGTCTATCATGGTGCACTAAGATTCATAACTGGCTGTGATTATCGTACCCACCACTGCACCCTGTATTCACTGGTTAACTGGACATCATTAACCTCACGCAGACTCTTCCACTGGTACATTTTCATCTTTAAATCACTTCTTGGTCTGCTGCCTTCATACATCTCCTCCTACATGTCTCTGCATGAGTGCAGTTACAGCATGCGCTCTCAGGACATTATTACATGCAGTGTCCCCTCAGTGCAGACTGAACTTGGCAAAAGTGTCTTCTCCTACTCTGCTCCTGTTTCCTGGAATATCTTACAAAAAGATCTGAAGCTCTTGACCTTGACCTCTCTGTTAAGTTCAATGGAAAACTCAACGCAGACATGTTCCTATCTTTTGTATTTTACCTCGTTTCATAATGTAGCTTGATTTTATTTTGTTTTATAGCACTACATTTATATACTTTTTATTTTATATGCATTTTATGGCTGTTGTGTGCCTTATCTGTGGTTTGTCTAAAACAAGTCTCTCTTGTAAATGAGTTCTCATGACTCAGTGAGACTAACCTTTCATTTTATAGGTATTTTATTTAATTGTTTTGAATTTGTCTTGTTTTAATTGAAATTAAATGAATAAAATAAACAAACCAAAAAATATAAAAAATAAAGGTTGAATTAATTTTAAAAAATCTATCTGGGTGAAGGATTGGCTCAATGTTAAATCAATATTAAGAAGTATTTTTTTACTAAACAAACACATTCTGCGGCTGCCTCTGTCTCAGAGGTCTTGGTTATTAAGGAACGATTGGACACATGAATGTTGCCTACTTTTGTAACAAACTGCACCCGAGACTGTCCCTTTTAACCCTGCGAAGGCCTTCAATTTCCAGGATTTCCAAGACGTTGATGATCGTTCTCGGGACCTCCGATGAGAAAGTAAAATTTAATTCTTACATGGATCAATGAAAATTTAAAGAAATATAATTTAAAATGTTGCAGTTCATTTTTTTAAATGATTTATAATGTTACATTGTCTCACCTCCTTATAAAACATATCCAAGCTTGTCCTCATGTAGTAGCTGTAGTTCTGAGGTGAAAGGGAGGCCTGGAGAGATTATGGTTACTGATAAACACACAGTTCACCTGAGCCTTATTAGCATCTCTGCTGCGACCAGACAAAAGCTGCATAATGAAGAGGTCAAGTCTGAACTGAATCATATCACTTCAGGAGCCGTACAAATACACAAGCTGTCACCACCACAGGCTCAGATCTTCTTCATATGCTGCTTTTTGATATTCAGCGTTGACGGACAAACAGTGAAAAAACAGAATAAAATCACTCAATCACAAGGCGTGAGGAGACTAATGGAGCGAGAAATGTAAAACAAGATGTAAAATAAAAATAAATCAGACAGGATGGAGGGAGGGTTGGCCTGTGCGTGGAGAACAAGGCCTCTCTGTGTGCCTTGCGGCACGCAGACACAGGAGACAAAACCCCTCTCATCTCAGTCTGACACAAAACTGGGAGGAGAGGGCTGCTCACAAAACTTCATTATTCTGCTCCAGTGCTCAGATGCAGTGATATCATGAGACAGGACATCACACAACACCCAGGGACGTTCAACCACTGCATTAAAAGAGTTAGTGCACCTTATTGGATCGGTTTTTGTGACGACTTCTTAAAGCGACTCACCCGGTCGTTGCAGTACTGACACAAGTCGTTGCCACCAATAAAAAGGGTCACAAGTTTCCAGTCATTCTGAAAGTCTACTGTCTGCATCCAATAGATCATGGAAAAATCAGAGAAACAGACAAACAGAGTAGTAATTACTATCAAATAATATAATGTAAACTAGTAATTAAGTCATAGAATATGTTCCAGCCACTTTTAAACTCACTTTGTCATTTTTCATGGCATCAATCAGACGTCGAGCCTGCTCCGGCACTCCTCTGCAAGTGATTAAATATATCGAGTTATCTTTTTTTAATGCAAGCATTAAATGCTGGCTGTGTTGCAGATATGATGTAAAAATATTGTGTCTTACGCTATCTTGGCCCCAGATACAGCCACATTGAAACCAGTCTGTAATTTTCCAGTCCCCTTGGACATCCCTTTGATGTTGGGGTTGAACTTCTTGAGGATATCTGATGTAAAAATTACAAAAAGAGACTTTTACTGCATAAGAGGTTTTGTTCAGACTAAGGCTGCTATCTAGTGGTGTTACGGAGTGTTGCAGCAAGTGTCTTACTTGGAAGAGTGGTGACAGTCTCCAGAGCATGATCCCCTCCAATGCTTTGTCATTGAAAACAGGCAAGAAATGCATGAAATGTTTACGATGCAACAAGAATATGATTGTGAGGTGAGTGCAGTGAGTTTCACCTCCATGACACGCCTCTGTATTCAGTTTTTAGCTGCAGAAGATTCTTTGCCTTTGCACCAAAGCCAGCCTACATGCAAGAAAGCATACACATTTTTAAGCATGCGTTCTTCTGTTTTGTTCTCGGGTGTACTACAACAAAACTGATCTCTCAGCTGTTATTTTTGTAGACTTACTGAGACCTAACTCGCATTTATAGAATGAGTCAAACCTACGAAACTTTAAAACAAACACAGCATAAGCCAAGTTTTCCATTTTTGGGCTACTTGTATAGGATTTTGTTTTCTTCCACACAATCAAACCATCTGCCATCCTCTGGAATGACAGAAACCTACCGTTATAGAGTCTCCTAAAGCAGCCACCACCTTGATATCTGCTGGACGTAATCTGTGGACTAACAAAAGTCCAATGTGAATATATTTTACATGTTACACAAGCCTTTTCCCCAAGTAATTGGGAAAACTGCATGTTATGCTTACCTGAAGTTGGTACAGAGTTTGATGGAGCTATATGAACACAGGAGAAGTCACTACCCCAGTTCTACAAAATAACAGATATATTTTAAATATTTTCAGTAAGAACAAGTGAGCTCTAAATAATAAATGTGTGCTCTGTTATAATAAAAAAATATAATGTACGTTAACTGGAGGGGAAGTTGTTGGAGGGCCTGGAAAAGTGTAGTTGCTATTGTGAGCGGTTCGTAAGAATGGGTATTCCTGTAGTAGAAACATAATCAAGCTCAATTTCATTACATGCAAGTGTTTAAAAACAGCACATAATCTAATGTGTTTAATATAAATGAGTACCTTGGATGGACATTTCAAATCTATTACAGCTGTGAAGTTTTCTCTGAAGGTCTTGTTGCCCACTGGCTCCAGCTAACAAACAGTGAGAGTCAGTAATTTAATAATGACGAAATCACGAGAGAAATATCCAATAAGGGAGGAAACTTTACCATGTTGTTCCAAAGGGAACGAGCCATGTGTGTGTGAGCTTTCTGGCTGAGGTGAAAACAGTCTGGCGAAAAGTAAGAGCGATCAGGGCGGCCATCCTTGAAAAGAAGGGTTTAAGAAAAACATCATGAGAAAACAGGAACAAATAATTGAACAAGAGTACTGCAAACGGCACGTTATATTCCCATCAAACTACAGTATTGTACAGCAGTCTATAACCAAGTCTAATAACCTTGATTTGTGACCTTGACCTTGACACTGAAGTGATGTAGTCTAAAATGTTAAATCATGTTATCTGGACCAGTTTGATTTCTGGAATAGATGGCGAAATGAGTACCAATTCTTATTTATCTAATAGGTCTTTTACTGTTTTCATGAACAATGTTCATTCTGACGTTTCTGATCTGCCCTATGGGGTGCCCCAGGGTTCAGTTTTGGGCCCGATCCTCTTTTTATTGTACCTACGCCCATTAGGCTTTATCTTAAATAGCTTTAGTAACGTCTCATACCATGTGTACGCTGATGACATTCAATTGTATTGTTCATTTCGACTGTCTGAATTCTATAAATTGACTGAACTCAGTAACTGCCTATCAGCCATTAAGATATGGCTTAATGACAACCACCTGCAGCTAAATGCTAACAAGACTGAAACGCTTATCGTTGCTCCGGATGATAAAATCATTGAAATTAAGAAGCATCTTGGGTTCTTAAACCTTGCGAACAAAAACAACCTCAGATATCTGGGTGTTCTCTTTGACAGCTCTCTGTCAATGGACAATCATTGCAAATTGTTAGCTCGAAACAGTTTTTATCATTTAAGGAATATTTCTAAGCTACGTGCTATTGTATCACAAAAGGAATTAGAAATGATTGTCCATGCATTTATTTCTTCTCGCCTAGACTATTGCAACGGCCTTTTAGTGGGGATTAGTAAATCCTCCATAGCTTCCCTTCAATCTGTGCAAAACGCTGCAGCCAGGCTTTTGACTAGAACCCCCAGAACAGCTCATATCACTCCGGTTCTGGCCTCTCTACACTGGCTCCCAGTTCATTTTAGGTCACATTTTAAAATTTTATTATTAACTTTTAAAGCATTACATGGTGAGGCTCCTAAATATTTATTGGACCTTTTGAAGCCTCTTTGTCCATCTAGAACTCTGAGGTCTTCCAATAAGCTACTGCTGACAGTTCCGAGAACTCATTTTAGAACTCGTGGCGATAGAGCATTTGAAGTGGTGGCTCCGAGGCTCTGGAACGCTCTCCCTATAACAATACGCTGCTCCGAGTCAACAGCTGCATTTAAAAACAGTCTTAAGACTCATCTCTTCAGACAGGCGTTTGGTTAACTTTGTACATTGTTTTTAGAGCTAGTTATGTTTTACCTTTTTGTATAGTATCTCTGTGATTTTTGTATAGTATCTCTATGATTTTATGATTTTATTTCTGTGATTTTATAATTTTATGATTTTATTTTTCCTCCTGTGAAGCACTTTGTGACTCTCATGTCTGGGAAATGTGCTATATAAATAAAAATTACTATACTTACTTACTTACTTACTTACTTTGCACGCTACAGTCTCTGCAAAAATGTCAACTTAAACAACTTGATATTAAAGTAGAAGATGTGGTTCTTCTTAAAGAAACACAAGCCAGGAGGAATGAATGGCCAATGGGTGTTGTTGTCAAGCCTGCTCCCAGCCAACATGGACTTGTGAGGAAGGCTGAGGTCAAGGTTGTTCTGCATGATACAACTAAGACCTGTTACAATTTCAGAAATATTTTTTTCTTTTGTATTCTTAAATTAGAGAACAATAATTGTGGTATCTTAGAAGATACCATGAGTGTTTTGGACTTTCACCCTAAGATAGCTGAATGGCGTTCAAAGTGAGGCCTGTACATGGGGGCTCATCCGGGATCTGAATGAAGATGTTATGCAAGAAGCTGTGTTGTGGTAGTACACACAAGTTTCAAGATTTATCTTGAACGGATTAGAAGTTATGGCCCAGACAAGAGAAAGTTTATGGAGGAAGTCTGTATCATAAAATGTCCTCTTTTTGATGGGTGTATAAGAATAAAAACAAAAAGAGACTGCTCCAAATCTGATTGTTCTTACCTCTAACTTGGGAAGGATAATCTCTCTGAAGAGAGGCTGCAGCACCACAGTGAAGTTGTTGTGTGTGTCGTACCGCCCTGAGTCAATTAGCTCTCTCATGGCCAACTGAAAGAAAAACACAACAGTTTGATGTATGATGTATAAAGTTGTGCTAATTTCCTAAATTATTATTATTATTATAACTTTATTTATACAGGTTAGTTCCAATTGAGCCTAGAAGGCTCATTTACCAGAGACCTGTTACGTACAACATCAGAGTAGATGAGAAAAAGAGAACACGAGGATGGAGGAAGCCAAAACAAAATCATGTCTCACACCATGTCCTGGCCAGGGCACAGTGTAAAAGATGCAAAAAAGACCTCACAACATTAACAGTGAACATACAATGACATCATAATACATTTATGCATAGAGGTCGACAAAGGTTGGTGAGTTATCCATGAACACTCCAGAAAGTTCCAAAGTTCTGATAAGATGCTACAGTGTCTGCCAGCATCATGGTTCTGATGAGGCCACAGATGTCTTTGGTGGTGTGGGATTTCAGAAGCTTCTAGTTTGCATATCCTCCAGGAGCAATTTGAGATATGTTGGCCTGTCCAAGGCCAGTGGGGAGACAAAATTCAGATAAACAACAATTGTTTGAGCCGGGGGACTATCAAAAAGAGGCGTTTTTCCCCTCATTAAAACATTTAAAAGGTGGTTATATATGTAGGATAGCACGGTGGCGCAGTTGGTAGATTTGTTGCCTCTCAGCGAGAAGGTCGCCGGATCAAATCTCATCTAGCGACCTTTCTGGGTGGATGTTCTCTCCTCTCATGTTCTCTCCGTGCTCCCTTGTCGATTTTCTCTGTGTACTCCGGTTTCCTCCCACAGTCTATAAACATGCATGTGAGAGTGAATTGTTTGTCTCGTTTGTATCTATGTGTCCCTGTGATGGACTGTAGACCCGGTCAGGGTGTCCCCCACCTCTCACACAGTGATTTGTGATAATTCATTTACCCTTTATTCATCCTGGTAGTCTCATTGAGCCACGAGAACTCATTTTCAAGAGAGACCTGTTTAGGGAGCAAATGGTGGGGGTTAAGGGCCTTTCTCAGGGGCCCAGGGTGGAGCGAATGAGGGTGGAGGCAGGTGTGGGTGTTTCACCTTTTTCCACCCACATTTTTTAATGTCGTTGGTACCGGGGCTTGAACCGGCGATCTTCTGATCATAGGCCCACCGTCTCTAACCACTACGCCACCACTCCCCCAAATGTGATGGCTGGATATGGGTATGGATATGGGTACACGGGACCCCCCAGCAACCCGAACAAGGAAGAAGCTTGTAAAGATAATAGATGGATGAATATTTTATATGAAATGTCATTAAAAACTGCCTGAAAACAGGAAACATTTTTATTTATTTGCACCTGATAAGCTTTGTTGAAGTCGTTCATCCACTCCAGTTCAAACGTTCCTTCAATGGGCTTCAGCACGCAGGGGCAAACTAGCCTGAAACACAAAAATCAAACCTGGTAAACAGTTAGGTGTGATTTTAATGGTAAACCACATACAGTAGTGAAGAAGTGACTGACCTTACAAACCAGGTAGGACAACCCATTGATTTATCCATGTGCACATCACGCAGTGGTGCAATATTTAACATCTCTACCAAATTCACAATGGCACGAGGCACCTGGAAGAAAACAACCACTTTACAGCCTTTCTGTAATTATTACATTGATGTAGGTGCAAAAAGACGACAACGTACTTCCATGTGGAGTAGGTCCAAAGCTTGTCGGATTCGACTGACCACATTTTTTGGTGAAAAGAAGATCTGAAAGACCAAAAAATGTTTTTTCATTCAATTACCGGTAGTTTCATTTGATTGTGGCTCTCAAGGAAAAAATAAATGAATAATCGGCTCTAACGTAAGTAGCTCTAGATTTAACTGCACGTGCAAATACAGCAGTTTCTCCTTAAATTAAACTTCAGATGTCACAAGAAAATCACAAAATATAAAATAATGTTTAAAGTGTGTGGGGAAAAGTGTGCTCACACTGTCTGTGCAGAAGTCACAAATGTCATTGCCGCCGATGAACATGGTGATCACTTTCCAATCGTTGTGGAAATCAATGCGCTAAAAAAAGAACAACAGGTAAATGTTTGGTCAGATTACTGAGATAAAGTCTACTAGAGACGATTAATAAATGTTTCTGTAGAACGCCTCTTCCTACCAAGTCATTCTTCATTTTGTCTATTAGAGTGCGCACCTGTCGTACCATATCACTGTAAACAAGAACAACATTTTCAATTAATATCATTTGTGATTAAATCTAGTCATGAATCACCACCTTATTGTGATCAAGGCTGATGTGCACATAGGAGCTATGACAGGTAGGTTCTCCAAAGGCAGACTGGTTCTAGATGACAGGTTAAACAAAAAGCATTTCACAACACATATAGTTTAGAAAAAGACAGGGAGCTTGATATCCCTTGTTGATGTGAGTTACTGGGGCCCAACCCTGGAACCAGAGCGAGGGGAGGGGCTTGTAGGCAAACACCTGTGGTAAGAGATTTCTGGCTTTCCCAAGTCCCCAACACCAGAACAAGAAGCAGATAATGGAAGGATGGATGGCTGAACAGATGGATGAATAGATGGATGTATGGATGAATGATGTATGGATTAATAGATGATGGAGGAATAGTGTCAAGTTAGGTGGATGAAAAGAGGTATTGAGGTCAGACTGCACATGTCTGGTGGAGGTGGACATTTAATATCAAGACGTCTTACTGAATAAATGATCAATAAAAGTAGTTTTATGGGTGTGCTGATTAGAATAAAGATTTTATGTCTGTATGTCAATGTGCTGAAACAATCTACGGTAATGTTATTATGACATTTTTGTAAGCAAAAGTTCCTTTCTAATTTATTTTGTGATCAAAGAAGTATTCATTAAGTGAATGTAACAGTTAGAGCTGGATTTCACTTTTAATTGTTCAGTCAAGTGATTTTAGAAGAAAGGTTTTTATACATTCTATTAGTAAGTTTTTTTCACATTTAGGATTAGTAGAGCAAAGTTCAAAGTTGAGAAACTGTCACTTGATGCAAGTCACGGGAAACAGCCGTGTGGTTAAGGCGATGTCCGGATATGAGGATGTTACGCAAAGCACCTGTCATGAGCTTTCAACACGTAGAAGTACACAGTTCAGACAGCTGAGCGAATGCATAAAAACCACAAGCTGAAAAAAAGGAGACAAACTTTTGAACTGTTGCAAAGTCTTCAAAATGGTTGACAGGTCTTCAAAATGGATGTTAGATCAGAAACAAGCCAACCAAAGACAAGCGATGAGTTTAAAAAGACAAAGATAGCAGACGGAAGTTGGTCAGTCATTTCGGGCAGAGAAGGAACACGGTTGTCAAGCCCTGAAGGCTTGGATCATATCTGAAGATTGAAGGGAGAAGATTTTTACTGCAGATGAGCTGGGAAACAAAAGATAAAAACTTAAAGCAATGAAGAACTGCTCAGCAGCACATGATCACCCTTAAAGACAACTGACCCCATAACTCTGAACAAGTCTCTAGAATTAATTACATTTGATGACCATTTTCAGCAAAGGCTGTAGGAATTATTCTCCTTTTCCCTGGAAAACCAATCCAATCATGGAATATATGGTAGGAACCAGCCTTTTTGAACCATTTTACCTCATTAAAAAATTACAGGTTGCATTCTGTGGTTTTTCTTAGGGACAGCACAGTTAGGGCGTAGGCCATTTACAGATTGGTGCATCCACACCTAGACGAATTTGGAGTTTCACCCATTTTTTATTTTTATTTCATTCATTATACTGCATTTTTTGAAACACATCTGCTTGTACTGCTGCTGGATTTTTGAAAGCTACGAATGTAACCTTATGCAAATTTACGATTAAAAACACAACGCATGACCATCTTAGAGTGTTGGACTCATTTTCCTGATGGCGTCTGAATGATACACACTCTTTGTTGAACTTGTCCAGGAAGTGTGCTTAGTTCTGAGATTTTTGGAGGTTTTGAACGGTTACTTGGTTTTATTTTCAAACAGCATCCCCAAATGGCCAACTTGTCCTGGCCTAGGAAAATTACCAGGTCTTGTACCAATTGCAAAACATTAAATAGAGAATGAGCAGCCATAATGCAGGATACCTTATGGTAAACTTTGGGGTCACTGCTACTTGACTCCAAGAGCTGTGAGGTGAAATAGGGGTGCGTCCTGCAAATTAAGGTCGTTAGTAACTGGTCGAATCTTTCTCGAACCCAGCCTAAGAGGGCCTGACCGTAGTATTGTTTGGGTAATATTCAGAAGTCGGGGGTCCAATTACCGGTTAGACGAGGGCTGGAGGGGTGTTAAACCCTGAAACGAAAACAATAGATGAATAGATGGATGGATGATGGATGGATGAATAGATGGATGGATGGATGATGGATGGATGAATTTCATCTGTTAATTTCCTGGCAAGAATCAATGCAGACATGTTCCTGTTTTGAGTTTTCTAAATCGCCTTATAATCTAGCTGTTTTTTGCTACTATTCCTCTTGATTGTCCTTTTGGTTACTATTTTGTTTTGATTGTTTTGATTCGTTAAAAAAATAGAGAAACTTAAATTTGTATGTCTATTTTATGATTGTCTATTGTTGTTGTTGTTGTTGTTGTCTACTGTTGTCATCATTATTTGTTAAAATCAGGTCTGTCAAATGAGTCCTCGAGGCTCAATGGGATTAACCTGTATAAATAAAGATTGAATTGCATTGAATTGAATAGATGGATGGATGAATAGATGGATGGGTGGTGGATGGATGAATATATGGATGGATGATGGATGGATGAACAGATGCATGGATGAATAGCTAGATAGATGGTGGATGAATTAATAGATGGATGATGGATAGATGATGGATGGATGATAGATGGATGATAGATGGATGAGTAGATGGATGGTTGAATAAATGGATGGATGATGAATAGATGATGGATGAATGAATAGTTGGATGGATGGATGGATGGATGGATGATGGATAGATGAATAGATGGATGAATAGATGGATGAATAGATGGATGGATGGATAAACAATGGATGGATGATGGATGATGAATAGATGGATGGATGAATGACAGATGGATGATGGATGGATGTGTAAATGGATGAATGGATAAATGGATAAATAGATGGAGGGTGGATGGATGAATAGATGGATGGATGAATAGATGGATGATGGATGGATGGACGATGGATGGATGGATAGATGAATAGATGGATGAATAGATGGATGAATAGATGGATGGATAAACAATGGATGGATGATGGATGATGAATAGATGGATGGATGAATGACAGATGGATGATGGATGGATGTGTAAATGGATGAATGGATAAATGGATAAATAGATGGAGGGTGGATGGATGAATAGATGGATGGATGAATAGATGGATGATGGATGGATGGACGATGGATGGATGGATGGATGAATAGATGGATGGATGATGGATGGATAAATAGATGGATGATGAATAAATGGATTTAATGATATATGTATGATGGAAGAAGGATGGATGAATAGATGGATGGATGGATGGATGGATGATGGATGATGGATGGATGGATGGATGATGGATGGATGAATAGATGGATGATGAATAAATTGATTTAATGATTGATTGATGGATGATGGATGGATGAATAGATGGATGGATGATAGATTGATGAATAGATGGATGAATAGATGGATGGATGATACCTTGTAGATCAATGATGGATGTATGAATACATGGATGGATGATGGATGATGCATGAATGGATGAATAGATGATAGATGAATAGATAAATGGATGGATAGGTGGGTGAAAAGATGGATGGATGATGATGGATGAATAGACAGATGGATGATAGATGGATGATGGATGGATGAATAGATAAATGGATGATAGATGGATGATGGATGGATGAATAGATGGATGGCTGATGGATTGATGATGGATGAATAGATAGAGAGATGAAAAGATGGATGGATGATGATGGATGAATAGACGAATGGATGACAGATGGATGATGGATGGATGAATAGATGGATGGATGATGGATTGATGATGATGATGGATGGATGATGGATGATGGATGGATGGATGAATAGATAGATGAATAGATGGATGGATGATAGATCAATGATGGATGTATGAATACATGGATGGAAGATGGATGAATGGATGAATAGATGATAGATGAATAGATAGATGGATGAATAGATGGATGGATGATGGATGAATGGATGAATAGATGATAGATGAATAGATGATAGATTAATAGATAGATGGATGAATAGATAGAGGGATGAATAGATGGATGGATGATGGATGATGAATAGACAGATGGATGATGGATGGATGATGGATGATGAATAGATGGATGATGGATGGATGAATAGATGGGTGGATGTACTGTATTCACTTGGAGTAAGTTGTGCGTTACGTGGATGTGTGTGCAGCTGTGTGTGCAGCTGTGTGTGCAGCTGTATGTGCAGCTGTGTATGCAGCTGTGTGTGCAGCTGTGTGTGCAGCTGTGTGTGCAGCTGTGTGTGCAGCTGTGTGTGCAGATGTGTGTGCAGTTGTGTGTGCAGATGTGTGTGCAGATGTGTGTGCAGATGTGTGTGCAGATGTGTGTGCAGATGTGTGTGCAGCTGTGTGTGCAGATGTGTGTGCAGATGTGTGTGCAGCTGTGTGTGCAGCTGTGTGTGCAGATGTGTGTGCAGCTGTGTGTGCAGCTGTGTGTGCAGCTGTGTGTGCAGATGTGTGTGCAGATGTGTGTGCAGATGTGTGTGCAGCTGTGTGTGCAGCTGTGTGTGCAGATGTGTGTGCAGATGTGTGTGCAGATGTGTGTGCAGCTGTGTGTGCAGATGTGTGTGCAGATGTGTGTGCAGATGTGTGTGCAGATGTGTGTGCAGATGTGTGTGCAGATGTGTGTGCAGCTGTGTGTGCAGCTGTGTGTGCAGCTGTGTGTGCAGCTGTGTGTGCAGCTGTGTGTGCAGCTGTGTGTGCAGCTGTGTGTGCAGCTGTGTGTGCAGATGTGTGTGCAGCTGTGTGTGCAGCTGTGTGTGCAGCTGTGTGTGCAGATGTGTGTGCAGATGTGTGTGCAGCTGTGTGTGCAGCTGTGTGTGCAGTGTGTGCAGATGTGTGTGCAGTTGTGTGTGCAGCTGTGTGTGCAGATGTGTGTGCAGATGTGTGTGCAGCTGTGTGTGCAGATGTGTGTGCAGCTGTGTGTGCAGATGTGTGTGCAGATGTGTGTGCAGATGTGTGTGCAGCTGTGTGTGCAGATGTGTGTGCAGCTGTGTGTGCAGATGTGTGTGCAGATGTGTGTGCAGATGTGTGTGCAGCTGTGTGTGCAGATGTGTGTGCAGATGTGTGTGCAGATGTGTGTGTGTGCAGCTGTGTGTGCAGCTGTGTGTGCAGCTGTGTGTGCAGCTGTGTGTGCAGATGTGTGTGCAGCTGTGTGTGCAGCTGTGTGTGCAGATGTGTGTGCAGCTGTGTGTGCAGCTGTGTGTGCAGCTGTGTGTGCAGATGTGTGTGCAGCTGCGTGTGCAGCTGCGTGTGCAGCTGCGTGTGCAGCTGCGTGTGCAGATGTGTGTGCAGATGTGTGTGCAGCTGCGTGTGCAGCTGCGTGTGCAGATGTGTGTGCAGCTGTGTGTGCAGATGTGTGTGCAGTGACTGACCCGCTCCTTGCTCCTGGCACAGCCTGGTTCAGAAAGGCTCCTGGAGCGTCTTGGGAACAAGTCCCCTCAGAGAATCCAGTCAGTGAAGGGTTAAACTCCTTCAAGATATCTGACAAACATCACAAGAGAAAAAACACTAACATCTTAATACTGTATTTATAAAACAAGTCGTGCTTTCTATTCTAGAAACAAAGTTCTGTTTTCATAAAAACATTTTTAATGTGCTGATACTGTGAGAACTGTGCTTGTAGAGTTCAATAAAATAACATGTTATGTAATAATTTGTACTAGTTTGTACATAACTGTTTTATGTCATGTGCAGCAAAATAAAATGGACTAAAAAGCCTTACAGGAGCAAAGACAGGGAGGTCCACTGCCCGGTAACTGTCAGTAAATACTTCAACAGCTGAAACAATCTGAAGATCTTCAAACTTTTTCATCATCTCTGCTACAAAAATATTCAAAATGCAGGGAATAAAAATAAAGTTTTTATAAACCTGCTCTGAACCTTAATTCTTCAAATAATATTATAACAATATGATCAAGTATAACTGTGTGTCTCCTTTATAAAAACCTTTAAAATACATCAGACAGGCCGACTCACTTCCTGTTTGTAAATTTATTAAAACGTTTTTTTCTCAATGGCTTTTAACTCAGCGTGACACGTTGGCTTGTATTGTTTTAATATTTGTAGTTTTTATGATTTAATGGTTCATTATTTTTACTGTTTTAACTGATTTTATGTTATCAGTGCACTTTGGCCATCAGTGTTTTTATCTAAAGTTGTGTTGTGTTGTGAAACATAAAAGGCTCATTTATTTGCCTTGACTTTAAAGCAGTTTTAATTTTAAAAGTAATTTCTAAATTTATTTATTTTAGCTACTCATGTTATCAATGAGTTTAAATTTGATCTCCTCTAGCCTTTATTATGTTATTGTGTTCTATTGATTGTTCTTCACATTAGTGTGCAGCATGTCAAACACCTCTGGTTGTTTTCAGTGAGTTTCATTATTTATATGAAGGACGCAAAATTCAAACCAAATCAAATCTGCACACAGTTTTCAAACAGGCCTTGTTTCAGTATATTAATGACAAAAGCCTCTCAGTTTATGTTTTATTTCTTTAAACTGCAATAAACGAAAATCACATTTTGTGAAATCAAATTCAGAAGTACATACAGTATATGACAAAACAAAAAAATCAACTTAAAATGGTTATGTCTGACATGATCGCGGTCTGTGTGTTGAACCCAAAGTGCAGGAAGACGTGGAGGTTCCAGGTTAAAATACATAAAATATTTATTTACAAAGAAACAAACCAAAAAGCTGTCGAGGCAGCAGACTTACTTTTACACATGGAGGAAACACAGAGGGAGTACGAGCATGAAAGCCTTTTGACAGGACAATCCAGAGACACTGACATGACACCACAGGGCTGAATATATAGTGACACTGACAAGGTGAAATGACAGGCACCTGCGGTGATTAGAATTAGAGACAGGTGTGACAGTGTTGAATCACAGGAGGAGAAAGGGCTGGTAAACATGAAGGAAAAACACAACATGCAGGACCAGACCCCAGAAACCCTACAGGACCACCCCCTCAAGGGATGGCCCCTGAAATCCCAAGGAGAGCACCATCCACTTGGGAGGGAGGGTGGGAAGGACAAAGGTAGGGTAACATAAACTGGACACAAAAGGGAAACACAGAAAACCTAATGGCCGAGTTGCTACGTTCACACTGCAGGCAAATCCGACCCAAATCCGATTTTTTTGCCCCATCTGACCCATATCCGATTTTTTTATGACAGTCTGAACGCGACAAATCCGATGTTTTCAAATCCGACCCAGGCTGTTTCAGTATGTGGTTTTAAATCGGATATATATCTGATGTTTTCAAACGGACTGCAGTCTGAACGCTCATGTGACTTACATCTGACTTTTTCAGAACTGTGCGGCTCATTTAATTGAGCTCGCTCGTGTTTGTACAGACAGAGGGGACAGCAGTAGCTCAGAGCGGGGTGGGGGCTAGCGAGGGGGGCGAGCTCTCTGTCCTTGCAAAGAGGCCAACACACACACCACTCGCTTGCTTTCTTCTCAGTTTTTGCCTTTAATCATTTGGATGTTTAGCTTTCCCCAATTGGACAACAACTTCAAAATTACAAACACACACTGAAAACTGTCGCGCGCGTCCATGTTTACTTCCTCAAACACAGGGTGCTGTGTCAGCAGTGTTGACAGATCTCGGGACAAAAACAAGCGACCAGCCCCATGAAAACAAGCCCAAACAAGCAACTCGCAGCCTGCGTGTCACGTCACGCAGGCTGAGACATGAGCCGCAGATCCAAAAGAGGCGTGGAGCAGAACACAGCTGCAGCTCATTTTTAATATTTCCTCACATCGACAGCTGCACTGATCAGCGTGCTGTGCATGCGGGTCGCTTCTGCAATGTACAGCGTTCACACTGGAGTCATGCAGGACTGATGCAGGTCGCATATAAAATGTAGTGTGAACGTTCACACCAAAAGATCAGATTTTTAAAAAAAATCGGAATTGAGCATTAAGACCTACAGTGTGAACGTGGCCTATTTCGCGCTTTGGTCCGCAGACTGGAGCGCGCGCGTTGCGCGTGCACTGAGCCGTGCGGCTTCATGCGTTTACAGCGTCGCCGATGTGTTTATGGTTGACGCTAGGGGTTGAACGAGTACATAATTTTTAACCCCGACATTAACATAAAAAAACTCGAACGACGCTCGAGTAGCCGATGACGTCACAGTGTCTTACGATGCAAAATAAATAAATAAATATAAATGCCTAAAAACGTCTTTACAAAAAGAAAAAAAAGACCAACAAAGCATTGGGAGCATTTATTATGCTCCTATCATTTATCATACTGCACATAAGTCACAGGAAAAACAAAACTATTAGTTATATTAATAATATTAAAAGTGAAAGTATAAGGCGATGAAAACCGAAACTTAAAAAACAAATGGGGCCACAGCCACACCGTACCACCGCTTGCAGTGCTGTGCAATTTAGGTTTACTTTTAGAGATTGTGTTTATAGGTTTTTGGTAGCTCTAGAGAGATGAATATTTGTTTTTTTGTTTGTGAAACGAGAGAGATGAAGCCGTTTCGACCGTGTTATATATGGGACCTGCAATGCAACACTGCCCTCTGCTGTCACAACAATCTACTACGGTGTTCAAAGCAAAGAACGTCAACAGGATGTTTCAATGAGTGGCGCAATTTATAAAATTATAAACTGTTTTACCTTTTTGACAAGACTGGACCAGCTTCATAGATCCGTGCGCACAAAGGAATCCATTTTGTAGCGTCTACTAAAAGCTAAAAGCTACCCGCGCTCTGTTTTTATCACGTGATGACGTCACTACGGGTAGTCGAGGTGGACAAAAAAGCCTCGAAAGAAGTCAAAGCACTCGATCTGTCGAAAACTCAGTTATTCTGTTAATGCACTAGTTGACGCACGGCGGCGCATGGCAAAGTGCTGTTCTTTTACGAACCAGCAGGTGGCAGTACCCTCTAAAACCTGTGCATATGTTGCAAGAAAGGGTGAAGAAGAAGAAATCTACCGTAGAAGAACTGTTTGAAATCACACAACAACAACAAAAATGGCTTTCCGCTCGCGTGCTGAACTGTTGTCTTTAGAGGAGCAAATCATAATAGAACAACAGTTATTGTGTCTTGCGATCACTTGACTTTTGGCAAAAAAACAAAATAAAAGTCCAGATCAGGAATGAAGAAGGGGAATTTAATACATTTGTGTCACATACAAAACATTCCTCCATGCGTTGCAACGCAGTCTCCACGAGGGACAGCTCTACAGCGGAGCAGACAGCTGCAGGCTCTGGCGTGAAGAGCGTGAAGGCTGTCAGGTGATGTCCCCACCCGACCTGTCAATCAATTCAGTAGCGCCCACGGCGCGCGCACTAGCCTTGCGGAGTTTCAAAAAATCAGAGGTGCGCAACAGGCGCCTAAACGACGCGCGGGGCCTACGCGCAGGGGTGGGGATGGTGATATTGCGTCACTTTTGGCGCGCGTTGCGTGACGCGTTGAGTATAAATCTAGCTTAAGACCCCCAGAGTAAAGGTGGGTGGTCAAGAGACCATCCACGGCAGGGCTGAAGATCCGGGGGACGACCTGGCGACCATCTGTCGACAGGCCAGAGGTCTGGCAGGTGGCCAGGATGCCATCCACCCTTAAACCAGGGTTCCGGTGGGCAGCCATGAGACCGTCCCTTTATGGCCAGTGGTGAGGCTACAGCTGCAGGTGATGAGACCCCTGGGGCAGCTGCAGCTTGATGAGAGAGGACCTCTGATGGCGCAAAGACCTCAGGATGAGTGAGGACCTCAGAAGGCGCAAAGACCTCTAGATGAGGTGCAAATACCTCTAGATGAGGCGCAAAGACATCTGAAGCGAAGACCCCCGGCGAAGCAAGGACCTCCGGATGGGTGAAGACCTCCGGTGAAGCAAAGACCTCAGGTGAAGCGAAGACCTCTGGTGAAGCGAAGACCCCTGATGAAGCGAGGACCTCCGGTTGGGCGAGGACCTCTGATGGAGCGAGGACCTCTGAAACAAAGACCCCCGGCAAAACGAGGACCTCCGGTGGAGCGAGGACCTCTGATGCAAAGACCTCAGGAGGGAAGAACTTCAGCAAAGCGAGGACCTCAAGACCTAGGACCACCTCGGGAGCAATGTCTATGGAAAGAGAGAGAGATACTGCTCCAGATGGACCCGGTTGGTCAGTGGCTGGTGCAAGGCCCAGAGTAGCCAGTGCCGGAACCTGCCTGGGTGCTGGCACGGAAACCCGCCTGGGTGCTGACACGGGAACCCGCCTGGGTTCTGGCACAGAACCCAGCCTTGGTTCGGCTGGTGAAAGAACCAGCCTGGGTGCTGGTGTGGGAACCAGCTTTTGTTTGGTTGGTGTGAGAACCAGCTTTGGTGCTGGTGTAGAAACCAGCAAGTCCAGTGCTGGTGAGTGAACCAGTGAGTCCAGTGCTAGGGCGAAACCCAGCGAGGCAGGTGCTGGGGCGAAACCCAGTGAAGGCTGATGCTGGGGTGAAACCCAGTGAGGGCAATGCTGGGGTGGATGCTGGGGTAAAACCCAGTTAGTCAGATGCTGGGGTGAAACCCAGTGAGTCAGATGCTGGTTTGGATACCAACGGGTCCGGTGCAGGTGTTGCTGGTATGGACAGCCAGACAGGAGCAGCTGATGTGGGACCCGGACCCTGTCCAGCTGATTGTAAGGAGGAGTGATCAGTTGGCGGTGAGCTGGGAGGAGACCCGGAATGAGCAGGAGCGAGCAGCAGTAAACGCAGCTTGCGCCCCTCTCTCCACGCCTGCTGGAACTGCTACCACGTTTCCAGCGAACCGTCATCGCTGTCAGCCCCGGCGCACCTGGAGATGATGTCCTCCACGACGATCAATCTTTCCCACAGATTGTCAGTGCTACCAGGTTCCTTCCCCCTGACGGCAGGTGCGTAGGGAGGTGCGGCATCCTCCCCCCCAGTGACAGGTGCAACTTCTTTCCCACCAGCGACAGGTGCGACTTCCTCCCCCCCCCCCACAAAGGTAAACACCCGGGCCAGGACTTTGCTGCGTCTGAGGAGACGTGCGCTGGAGATCGGTGAAGCCGGCTCGGTTCTGCTGCCTATCCCTCCTGCGGTGAGTCTGAGCGGCAGTTTGCCCTCCTCCCCATCAAAAAAGCTCCCAACGCACTGTGTTTGCTGCTTGTCAACAGATGCCTGTTCACACAGAACGCGTCTGCATGCGCAGTGTGAGCAGCGTCTGGCTCCTTTTCCGGTCGTTTTTTTGTTTGTTTTTTGTACACCGGGCAGATCAAATCAGCTGTACGTGAGCCTCGTTACTACTTGAGTGGGTTTTCTACAAGCCGAACTGCAGCTCTGAAAGTCTTTGTTGAGATTAAAACGTTTTTTTTAATTTTTGTTGGACACTCTTTCTTCCTCCACTGCCGTTCTTTCTTGTGTTGTGCCACAGGGTTCTATTCTTGGTCCTCTCCTCTTCTCACTGTACATGCTGCCTCTTGGATCAGTAATAGCCAGACATAATTTTTCTTTTCACTGCTATGCTGATGATGTACAAATTTATCTACCAATGAAACCCAAAAACAGTAATCTTCTCACTCCCTACTCTGATTGTATTAACGACATTAAACAGTGGCTTCACCGTAATTTTTTGTTTTTAAACGAAGGAAAGACAGAATGCATCTTCTTCGGTGATGATGCTCCCTGTAACTTTGGTGCTCTAACTTCCAAATGCAGACCAACAGTTAAAAACTTGGGGGTGACATTTGACAAGGACTTAAAATTTGATAAACACATAGCGTCTGTAGTCAAGGCCTGTTTTTATCAATTACGTCTTTTATACAAAGTTAAACCTTTTTTAAATCGTTTTGATTTAGAAAAGGCCATTCATGCTTTTATCACCTCAAGGCTAGACTACTGTAATTCCCTGTATGCGGGAATCTCCCAATCCTCCATTAGACGCCTTCAATTGGTCCAAAATGCTGCAGCTAGACTTTTAACCAACACCTCCAGACGTGAACACATAACCCCTGTTTTATTTTCTCTCCATTGGCTTCCAATTGATTTTAGAATTAAATTCAAAATTTTATTATTCACTTTTAAAGCACTCAATGGTCTTGCCCCACTATATTTGACTGATCTCGTAACTGTCCGTGAATATAGGAGAACACTGAGATCATCTAATACATTTCTCCTGTCCATCCCAAAGTCCAACTACAAACGTTGGGGTGACCGGGCCTTTTCTGTCGTTGCACCCAGTCTCTGGAATAAGCTACCTCTGGACTTGCGCTCCATCACTCATATGGAGTCTTTTAAATCTAATCTTAAAACCTTTTTATTCAGGCAGGCTTTTAATACCTAGTAGTTCTTTGACATTCTTGTTAGGTCTTAATTGTTTTTAATTTTTAACTGGCTGTTTTTTATTGTTATTTTTTATTGTTTGTTTTATTTCTGTATTGTTCAGCACTTTGTGCACCTTCTGGCTGCTGAAAAGGGCTCTATAAATAAAGATTGATTGATTGATTGATTGATTGATTGATTTTGGAGTGATTGGATGCTTGAGCGGACAGCGGCAACTGTAAAAATGCCAAGTTTCTTACCGGAGGCTGGTTTCTTCATGGAGGCTCGATGAGGCAAGTTTAAAAAGTCCAAAAAAAGTCCCGTCGTTGTTGCGTGATCACATAGCAGAGTCTCCCGATTGGTTGCTGCGACGCGGCGAGCAGCCGAAGTAGGTCAAGGTTCATTTGAACGAACTCCGACAGTCGCTGCTCGGATGCGACGCGGGCGTGGAAAACAGCTGCCGCTCACTGCCGCCGCCGCGCTGCTTGAACTGCTGAAGACGCGCCGCGTCACGCCGCGCCAAGATGCTCGGCCACATAGACTTTCAATGTAAAGTGGCTGCTTCGGAGGCGCGAAAAGCGTTTGGTGGGAACCCGGCATGCAAGCCATTGTTAGTTCTGGGGGCTAAGCACCCCTAAATGTCAGATCCTAGACTCGCCCCTGTTTGCACCACAGAAAGTCTAAATATGTTATCAGTGTATGGGCACCTGGTGTTTAAAGCTTTTATATGTTTATCTCTAATAAAAAAGAGCTGAAGAGGTGGGAAGAGAAACATACTTGGCAGAGTTGTCACGGTGGTTATGTTTTCATCACCTCCGACGCTAAAAATGGGAGAAAAATGTTTCAGTTTGTTTTAAATGAAGGTAAAACTTGAACAAATCATCCCTCCACTGTCACACTGGACCACCTTACCTCCATGAGAGCCCTCTGTATTCATTAAGCACTAACAAGAGGTTGTCAGTCTCTGCGCCCACACCATTGGCTGCCTGCAAAAACACCCGATGTGTGACGACTGGAGCCTGATAAGTTATCACTGCAACCTCTATCAACTCTATAAACAGCAGATTGTTACGAAGCATTGGACACCATGCATAATTATCTAATCTGTCATCCTGTGATTTACTTTCACTGAATCCCTTTTGTCTCCTGTATCAATGTTGATCAAAATATAGAGTTTAATTTTTTTAAACCATGATCATAACCAAAAAACAGGTAGAGGAAATAAAAACACTCACCGTCAGAGAATCCCCCACAGCTGCCACCACCTTTATGTCTCCAGGTCTGAGCTCATGAACTACACAGAAGAAGAAGAATTTAGTGGATTAGCATGAAATCAACTTTTTCCTTGAACCTAGTGGAGGTGAGAAATATTTAAACACCTGATGTGGGTGTGGTTGGAGATGGGCTGTGATCTGTGCAAGGCATCTCAGTACCCATTCCCTGAAAACACACGGTGAATTCTAAAAACCGTAATCTGAAACTGTTAATCCATAATCTGGTTGTGAATGAAACTCTTACAAGGTCTGTTGGTGCAGAAGCTTGTCTGTTGTGTGCTCGTTCACCGGGGGAGTTGATCTGCGTTCGCAGAAAAGGAAACTCCTGCAAACAAAAATCAGCCAAACATTCAGCCGCACTTTTATTTTGACAGCGTTCAAAGAGGGCTTTTATTTTGACAGTGTTTGTATGAATCACCTGTGTTGGACAAGGCATGGTGACATCGCTGCTGTCTGTGACCCCAGCTTGACCTGCTGCCGGTTGGAGCTGAAGGAAGCCATGTTTCAAACATTAAACTTTTTTATTTTTTAGGTGACTTTACAACCAGGGCCGGCCCAAGCCATGAGTAATCTACGGCTGCCTAGGGCCCCAGGGCCACTAGGGGACCCCCTAAATGGAATAGATTTTTTTAATGATTTCTATATGGTTCTATTTAATATTTTAAGTTCAACTTTTGCAAATTGTTGCATACCTTTATGTAGTTTTAAGAACTAATTATTCAACTTTAAATTTCTTTTCAAACCCATTTTACATGGTTTCAAGTAATTGTTCATTTAAGTATTTCTTTGATTTTTTTTGTCTGTTTTTGCACAATTAATTTGTATGCATCAAAGTGATTTTATCTGTTGTTTGTTGATGATCTTGCTCTACAAATTATTTTGAACATTACTGTTGCAGTTCTTTGGAACCAAAGATAATAAACCAGATGACACATTTGCTGTAAAATACATTGCATACTGGTGTTTATATATAAAAAAAAAGTTTTACTTTTAGAACAATTAGATGACATGTGTCAAACTCAAGGCCCGTGGGCCAAATCCGGCCCACCATAATAATTTCTGTGGCTCTCTACACATGCATGTTAGGCTGATTGGTGACTCTAAATTGACCCTGAGTGTGAGAGTGGATGGTTGTTTGGTGTGAGTGAGACAGGTCCCTCTTGTAAATGAGTCCTCGTGACTCAACGAGGCTAGCCTGTATAAATAAAGGTTGAATTGAATGAACCATAGAAACAGAACTTCAAGACATGTATCCATTTATCCGTCAAATCAAATCAGTTCCCTTTCTGTCTGGTCTCTCAGTGCAACATACTTGCTATGGGAATTGCACACCCGCGCGATTACCTGAAGGAATACATTCACGCCTTTTACGGCAGGGGGCGTCACCCCGCACCAGAGGTACCGCCCTTTAGGTACTTAGGCGACTGATGCCCCTTCAACTGTCTCTTTTTGCCCTTCACCTCGCAAAACCTGAACTACCTCTCTTCGCGGGACTTCTCTGCTGCTCCATCGCTCAACCTGAGGTGAGCTCGCTCCCTGCACAGAGCGCACAGAGAATTTTTCCCTGCGTACTGCTGGACTAGCGAAAGCTAGAAAGCACATTTCTATAACCTCGAAGCCTTTTCTTCTCCTCTCTCTACAGGCTGCTTCGCTCGACGGCGTTATAACTACGCCACAACCGCTACCCCAGCTAACATCCTAGCGGGCTAGCCAGCGAAAGCGACACGACGGAGGAGGAGACACGTGAACAAAGAAGAAAAAGGATTCTGGAAGGACTCGCTCGCCTTATCTCGGACATGCCTCCGGAGAAAGGAAAGCGAAAGACAAAACTTCAAAAGAAAACAAGTGGGACGGCGAGCCCAACCTCGCGCGCCTGTCCCAGTGGCTGTGGATTTGACCTTGCAGCGACGGACACCCATGAGGCCTGTCCAGTCTGCCTGGGTATATTTCATGCAAGACAAGCTCTGGATACGCCCAATTCTTGCCCACACTGCAGCCAGATGCTGGATGCGGTGCTGCATTATTGGGTGGACCTCGTGGCTAAGGCCATGGGAAGCTCAGCTGGTCCACAGGACCCAGACACTACGGAGACCCTCACTCCGACCCCAGAGCTCGAACACATGGCTCTACACGATAGCACGTGCGTCGAATGGGGCAACAGACCTTAACCGCTTGCTCCCATGGTGGACCTAACGGTCGAGTTCGACACCAGAGGCATGATGAATGAAGACGAGATCTCTATCTCAGCCTCGGGTGAATTTTCGGCGGAGGAACCAGAACTTGAAATCGATGATCCGGGAGAGGACCTCTCCGGGCCCCCTGGTACCTATGCTCCCCGAAACGGATTTCTCCATCCCTGCCCTGTTCGACCTGTGTCACAGAGCAGCAGACGCGCTCAACATTCCCTGGCCGGAGCCTCCGCCTCGCCAACAGGTCACGAGGCTGGCGGGGAACTATTTTTATTCAAAACAGCAGGCAGCAACGAGGCAAAGGATGCCCGTGTTCCCAGACTTCCTCACGGAACTAACCCGCACCTGGTCTCAACCACGAGCGCCCATGCTCCTTCCTCTCTCACAATTCCTCGACGTGGAAGGCATGGATCAGGTGGGAATAGCCAACGCGCCTCAGATTGAGGACACACTGGCGTCCCACCTAGCTCCCAAGTCATCAGGAACAAAACCGACTCTCCCCAGCAAAGCTTGCAGAGCCTCAGCGTCGCTTCTCGAGAAGTGCTACAGAGCTCAAGGACTTGCGGCGCGCGCAATGAACGCGTCCGCGATGATGCAGGCTTACCTTGCGGAAAAACTCCAACAACTGCAGGCAGCCTCCGATAAGCAAGCTGCTGCCGACTTACTGGATGAAGCCCGCAGAGCAACAGATTTCGTTCTCCGTATGATGGGGACAGCTGCTGTCGCTCAGGGCAGAGGTATGGCGGAAGTGGTCATCGCGATCCGCCACCTGTGGATGATGCTGACGGATTTACCGGAGGGACAAAAGGTGCCTTTTCTCTACCACTCGATAGAAGCGGAGGGACTTTTTGTCAGTCTTTGGAGCGAATCCAGACCAAGCTGGACCAAAGGCGCAGGCATGCTGAAGCTCTCAGGGTGGGCATTCCTCGTCGGAGTTTCGTCCCTCCCAGAGAGCCTGCTGGAGGCAGATCTGCACAGTCGCGGCACCGCTCAACGACGCATGCACCATGGCAGAAGCGGCCAGCATACGAGGAGGAACCTCGGCAGAGACTCCCTCCGAGCCAACCTCGCTCCGAGCACGCATGGAACAAAAATAGGTTTGTCCCACGCCAAGCGAGCAGGCATAGGGCCTCCTCGGCGAACCGGGACACTCGTCAAAAACGTGCCTGATGATCCAGGCTCACGTTTACATTTTATACGACCTCCCGCCCACGCGGTAATGGGAATGTTCGCACATTGTTCAGACTTTATTTGTAGCAAAGTACAAATGGCTGATAATTCTGTTGCATGCACAAACCATGCTCTCCCTGCTGTGAGTGACATTAAATCATGTATGTTGTTACACATAAGCACGAATAAAACTCATAAAACAGCACACCCCTGTTTTATTGACGATCAAAAAAAAAACACACCAACACAAATAATGTCAACAGTATGGGCCTCCCTGGCCTGTCAGCTATCATAAAGGGGAGGGCCACATCCCCCTCTCTCACGGCTCATGGGGTGTCAGTCTCTTCAATAAGCCCCAGCAGGGTGCCTCAGGACCTGTCTCCAGTGGAAAGATCCAAAGGCGTCTGCGAACAGACCCCCCCACCTTTCGCGAAGACGGGTGAGAGAGGGCACGTGTTCCAGTCCCCGCTTCATGGTGAGCAAGGGACCGGCCAATACACTAACCAGACCAACACGTGACTTGTTCGTACCACAGGAGAGCACGTCGGATGCCCCAAGTCAGACACAAATTTCACACTCTCAAGACAGTAGCCGTGTTTCCATCAAGGTTTCTAGGTGCGCATTTTGAAATCTCGCAGCAGAAAAGCTTAATGGAAACGGCAAAATGCGAGGTTACTTCCTGAAATGCGCTAAAAAGTTTATACGCTCGCTTGAGGTGGTTTTTGGGATTTGAGATGCGCTAAACGACAGATGGAAACACATTTTCCGACTCATTTCTGACGTAGCGAACATTCACGTCACGTGACGTTCAGCTGTTTCCGCTCCGGACAACATGTAACATCGCTAAAACTAGTTGGCATGACAGAATAAATACAACTCGCCCGATAGCAACACGTACCTGAAATATTCTCTCCATTTTGACGAGATGTGTGGCCGGGTTCTGTTTTCAACCGCTACTTCCTGTTTACTGTAGACATGCGCAGTGCTGACGTCTGACGTAATGACGCTGACGTCTGACGTAATGACGCTGACGTCTGACGTAATGACGCTGTGCGCGGCTTGGAAGAAGCGCTTCAAGCCAGTAGATGGAAACACTTCTGATCTGCATTAATTTGTATTTACATATTTGCGAGGTAGCTCAAATTTCGCAATTAAAATGGATGGAAACATGGTTAGTGGCTGTGATCACGTTACTGTGTGTGTAAACGGATCAGAGTCGAACCAGAATTTTCCTCCTGATTTTGAAAGGAAACTGGGCTCCTTATCAACAAATAATCTTAAGTCTGCCGGTAACAAAGGACCATCTCCACGTTCACACGTTACAGAGGGCCCTTTATTATTCATGAAGGACATGCAACGTTCGAGCGGTAAAAGAGCAGCACGTGACTTTCCTCACAAAGCTGCATCAAACTTGCTCCCACACGACAGTATCCCACTGGGTGAGACAACAATTGGAATTAGGAGATCTGCTCGTTTACAAAAACAGCAGCCCCTCAATCCAATAAATCCTATTTTGGAGGGAAATAATAGCTTTCCTGTTCCGACTCAATCTAATAAAATTAATAGACTCCATCTGTCTTCGAGGAGACTCGATCAGGGCAGTCTATTAACATATCAACGTGGAGGCCCACTCCCCAACCTGGTTGACCCTCAAAGGCTCACACAGGAAGTCGCAGTCCAGCCGTTTAGGCCAGGAACTGGAATTAATTCCAGCCTGTTAGCTGAAAAGGACAGGCTGATGGCTTCGGGCCTACCAGAGAATGTGGTGAAAACCATACAAAATGCCCGTGCCGGGTCAACACAGTCTCTATACGCACAAAAGTGGCGCATCTTCGAAGCCTGGTGCTCAGAAAGAAATATAATTTCTTATGCTTGCGACTTGGCTCAACTACTAACTTTCCTTCAGGATTTACTGGAAAAGGGTCGTTCTTATTCAACGATTAAAGTGTTCCTTGCAGCTATCTCTGCTTGTCACGAGGGCTGGGGACACAGGACTCCTGGAGCATATCCAATCATAATGAGATATATGAAAGGTGTGCTTCGAACCAAGCCACCCAGCAGGACCTTGACCCCTGGTTGGGATCTTGGCCTGGTCTTGGGGGCTCTTTGCGACCCGCCATTCGAGCCTCTGAGCGAGATTAAGATAGATCTTCTATCTTATAAAACTGCTCTTCTCCTGGCTCTTTGCTCGGCGAAACGCGTGGGTGACCTCCACGCTCTATCTGTACATCCGTTATGTACCATATTCGCCCCTGACGGGTCAAAGGTCACCCTGAGGCCTAATCCCGCTTATACTCCCAAGGTCTTGACCTTGAACCATAGGAGTCTAGACTTTGACCTCTCCTCCTTCCCACCTGCCCCTGTCCTTACTCAGGAACAGGAGAGACTAAAGGCTCTCTGCCCTGTGAGAGCTTTACGCACTTACATACAGAGAACAGCCGAATGGAGGGAAACAAACCAACTGTTCGTCTGCTTTGCCGCACCTGCTACAGGAAAGGCCCTATCAAGACAGCACCTCTCACGTTGGGTGACGTGATGCTATTAAAAGGGCATACGGTAGCAAAGGTCAACAAGTGCCCCCTGGAGTGCATACTCACTCAACCAGGGGTTTGGCCACTTCCTGGTCATTGTTCAAGGGCGTGCCAGTTGCAGACATTTGTGCTACCGCGAACTGGAGCTCATTAAACACTTTTGCAAAGTACTACAGTTTGGATGTTACTGCGTGTGATGTCACTCAGGCTGTTCTTTCTAATACACAATAGAAAGTAGCTTTGAGATGCCTTCTGGTCAAAGGCAGGCGTTCACACTAACAGGCATTTTACTGAGCATTTCAAGGGCGTGAATGAATTACGTTCCCATAGCAAGTATGTTGCACCGAGAGACCGAACTGAAAGGGAACTGAAAGTTATGCACCATAACTCATGTTCCCTGAAGGAAGGGAACGAGGTGCAACATAGCTGGCCCTTTTCAATGCTGAAAGCTCGGTGAAGTGCAATTTTGGAGACAGTTGGAGGGGCGTCAGTCGCTTAAGTACCTAAAGGGCGGTACCTCTGGCGCGGGGTGACGCCCCCTGCCGTAAAAGGCGTGAATGTATTCCTTCAGGTAATCGTGCGGGGGCGCAATTCCCATAGCAAGTATGTTGCACCTCGTTCCCTTCCTTCAGGGAACATGAGTTATGGTGCATAACTTTCAGTTTTTATGTTTATAACACAAAATCACTCAAACATAAAATGTTTAATTTTAGATGTAGTCACTGAATACAGAGAAAGTTATTTATCAGTTTGTTAATATGTAGTTTATCAGTACATTCTGCCATGTCCGGCCTTTTGGGGACATTCATGAGCTTGATGTGTCCCAAAATGAAACTGAGTTTGACACCCTGCACCAGATGATCCTGTACACACAGGATCATGTAAAGTCAGAGCTGCAGTGAGTTTATGTTAGGTGGTGATTGATCTGATCATCTGTTGATTGCATTAAATCACATTCAGAGGGCTCCAAACAATATTTCACTTGGGACCCCATGGAAGCTTGGGCCGGCCCTGGTTTACCCAAAATGCATAGTTTATGATAAAATCTCCCTGACTTTAATCCAACAAGGTTAATCTGTACATCTCTTATCTAATCTGCGAGACAAACAGTAATTGCTGTTGGATATCGTTCTTGATTCGAGTGTCAGCGATGTCCCTCATGATCTGCGTCACGCTGCTGTCACACAACCCTCAGTAAATCCGTTATCTGTCGTGTGGGCTCGTTGTTTTTAACAACTTACCAGATTTGTCCAGAGCTGAACAGCCAGCTGGTTAAGTTCAGACAAGGAGCTCTCCTTTAATGATAGAAGTTACACATTAGCTCACATCGTTCTCGAGTTACTGGAGAGGCAGTGTTTATGACTCCTCGTTGATAATGTTGTCGACAGGAACTGTCCTTCAAGGTTGTATTTCTCTTTACTTACAGACTCTGAGCTGGACTCTAAGATGACTGGAGAAGACTGCAGCACAGCAGTGAAGTCCACATCGTTGTGGTACCATGAAGACGTTTCCAAAAGATGGCTCAAAGAGTCCTGAACCGCAGAATGATCACAAGTAACATCTCTGCAAGCTGTCAATCATTTAAATGCTGTCAGGTTTTACCTGCAGTGCTTTCAGCAGAGCTGCTTTGTGCAGGCCTTGGTTTACGACTTTATCATTTATACATTTACATCTGATGGGAAATAAACAATGATGTACTTTTAATGGACCTTCACAGAAGAGAAATGACGTAAACGAGCTGCATCGAATAGTGTATTTACAAAACTCACGTTTCTTCCTGATGAGCTCCACTCCAGACCAACACGTGAACTAACGTCTGACGCAGCTGTAAAGAAACTCTCGACTTATTATTTCCTGTTAAGCGTGCTCGTGGCAACGATACACCTGACAGTAAATTTTATACCTGGTTCTGCAAAATCTGCAGAGCTGCATCCACCTCCTGCACTGCAGCTGTAACATCTGCAGCAGTCTTTAATACAAAAAAACAGCACCATCATTCATGAACCAAACATTTACCGTATTTTCTGGCATATGAGTCAGTCACAGTTTTTTGCATAGATTTGTCAGTCCTGCGACTTGTATATGTTTTTTCCCCATATTTATAATGCAATTTTTGACTGATGCTTTAAATTTCTAAGAACTGCAACAGCAAGTCCTCTCGTGCACGCTCGCTTTACTCAGCTGGTGCAGGTGGAGGAACGCTGGAGAGCTAGCGGCTCCGGATGCAATGGATGGATGGATGGATAAATGGATGGATGGATGGTGCCATGCTGCCCAGGCACAATGAAGCTTTTTGACAATTAAATAAACGTATAATGAATGCATAATAAACGCATAATAAATATATAATAAACACATAATAAATGTATAATAAACACATAATAACTGCACATGTGACACATAATAAATGAGACTTATACTCTGAAACAACTTAAATAGGATTTTTTTCCCTCTTTGTTCACAAAGAGGGAAAAAAATCCTATTTAAGTTGATTCCTAGTTAAGTAGGTTCCTATTAAGTTTTTTTTAATATACTGATGCGACTTATATGCTGGAAAATACGGTAATCATTAAAGGTCACATTATTATAATTGTTTTTATTTTAGACATGAAATAAGACTCTTACATGTGGTGAACAGGCACACATTAGATCTGCTGGGACAAACAGCAGCACGATCTTCCAGTTGTTTGTCTGTAAGGACGTGAAGTCAGAGGGAAAAGGTGTACACTAACCCAACTTAAACAAGTTACACAAATTGAACCCAGATAAACAAGACTTTGTGAAATAAAAAGTTTAAAAGTCTAAAAAACAGATAATGAGATTATACCTGATGAGAAAGAGACAGCGCCTCAGCTTCCTGTACCAGGCTCCTGCAGGACATTACTCTCATGTGAGAAATGATGCAGCAGCAAATATATCTTAGATTATAAATATCTGTTAGAGACATAAAAACCTCACTGACTTCTAATTTTCTGCTTTTAATTTCAGATAGTCATCATGGTTTTTGAACATGAACACCTTAGAAACAAACTTTCACTCTTCTGAATAACTTGGCTTCCAGTAATGTAAGTATTGTGCAGTTTTTACCTGGAGATGTTATTTAACCACTGAAATTAAAAAATATTACCAGAACAGCTTTATTCCAGCAGCACATTGTTACTAAACACAGAAAGTTGTTGTTTCAAACCAATGAAGAAAACTGCTCCATGCATTTATCACTTTTATGCTGGATTATTGTAATCCTTTATAATCTACATGTCCAAAGAAACCTTTAAAATGTCTTTAGTTAATCAAAATGCTGCTGCTGTAGTTTTAATGAGAGTTAGTGGGAGAGATCACATCTCTCCAGTTTTAGCTTCTCTCCATTGACTTCCTGTCAAATTCAGAATAGAATTAAAAGTATTACTTCTAATCGACAAAGCTCTCAAGAACCTATAGCTCCATCCATTTGAGATCTTATTGGTCTATATTTTCCTAACAGAGCACTTCACTCTCAGACTGCAGGTTTACTTGTGGTTCCTAGAGTTTCCAAAAACAGAATGGGAGGAAGATCTTTCAGTTCACATGCTTGATTGAGATTTCTTTCTATTAAAAGGGAGTTCCTTTCCACTGTTGCCAGCGTTGCCACTTGGGATTAGAGAACGAGCCATAGTAAAGGTTTACAACAATCTGCTGACCTCAAACAGATCGTGTTTACGTGACAACATTTCATAATCTACTGAATGAATTGATTGTACAGCATTTAAACCTGTGTCTGAGTTTGATTTATGATTTGAATTAATTTTTTTTCTACAATGACCTGAGACAACCTTTATCATAAATTGGTGCTATATAAATAAACTGAATTGGATGAAGTTGAATGAAATGTTCCCATGTGCAGAGTAAGTGTGTTACCTGTGCTGCACTGATGTCTGATCCTCATGCTGAATTATCACTTCTGGATTAAACATGGACAGCAGCTCTGCTCAAACAGGAAACAGCAAAGTATTTACATTATGTCCTTACTGGCTGGTGAAAGCAGGTTGTTATGCTTCTTGTTATGTTAAAGGAAGGCCAGAGGTGCGTTTATGACCCACTATCTTGCTCTGACAGATAAACTGCACCAAACTGTCCATTATAGAATTTATAGCTTTTCTTCAAAGTCTGATTTAATCTGGTGATTTCTGCAATAAAGACTGGGCTTGAAATGAACTTTTGCAAGTTTTGAATACAATGCTATCAAATGCATAATACATTTTACATTAAAATAAAGCATTGAAATTAAAATTCACATAGTGTTTATGAAGCTAATAGCGCTAACGGTGTAAATCATGCATCTATAACAAGTGGATGAGGTGAAAAACATTAAGAAAATACATAAATTATAGACAAGGCTGTAAAAGTCAAATCCCAATATTTGGTTGGTAATTTGTGCACAATATTATCGGCATCGTATTGGTTTCATATTGGCTGATATTAGTGATAAAGTTAAATATTGGACATCGGCCATTCTATCAAAAATAACTTGCCGACATAAAAGGCACTATCTATCATCCATCCATCTATCTATCCATCTATCCATCTATCCATCTATCCATCCATCCATCCATCCATCCATCCATCCATCTATCTATCTATCTATCTATCCATCCATCCATCCATCCATCCATCCATCCATCCATCCATCCATCCATCTATCTATCTATCTATCTATCTATCTATCTATCCATCTATCTATCTATCTATCTATCTATCTATCTATCTATCTATCTATCTATCTATCTATCTATCTATCTATCTATCTATCTATCTATCTATCTATCTATCTATCTATCTATCTATCTATCTATCTATCTATCTATCTATCTATCTATCTATCTATCTATCTATCTATCTATCTATCTATCTATCTATCTATCTATCTATCTATCTATCATCTATCTATCTATCTATAATAATAAAATTTAACATATCGGCATATCAGATATTGGCCAAAAATTCAATATCGTGCATCTCTAGTAGTTTGCATGATTTTTCACATCAAGACTAAGTTTTAACAATCAATATACAATTTACTGAATAAAAGTGAGGGGTTTATCTTACCTGCTAGTCTGTTGACAACCCTGGATGCTTCATTTCTAACAATACAAAAGCCACATAAAAACTGAAACACATGTTCAACATTTATTAAATATGTATTGCTTTACTCTGTAAATATTCAAGCATGTGTGTTTTTGCTAGTTATTTTCTCCTGTGTACCTGTGCAAGGGAGGCAGTCCCAGTGTGTAAAGTCCTGCAATATCAGCAGGTGCAAGTGTGTGAACGGATGCTGAAAAGACAAATCAAACTTTTTAATAATTTAATTGATCACCGGACAGCAGCAAGGTGAATGCTGATGCTTAAATTTAAAAATCCCTCAGATTCACATCAGTTTAGCTTGCACAT
>JBBPBX010010675.1:0-16598 GCA_038048925.1 Garcialebias charrua
GATATATATATATAGTATATATATATATACTGTATATACGTATATATACAGTGTGTATACTGTATATGTATATGTATAAGATATTGGAAAATATGGAAAACAACAAAATAATTAGAACAACATATTCTGACAAAAAAAAAACATCCATCCATTATCTTTACCCACTTCTTTTTTTTCGGGTCACAGGGGTCTTTGGTGCCTATGTCCAGCAGTTACGCATGCAAGAGGCAGGGGACACTCTGGACAGGTCTCTAGTCCATCGCAGGGACACATAGAGACAAATGAGACAAACAACCATTTACTCTCTCACTCACACCTAGACAATTTAGAGTTACCAATCAGCCTATGCATGTTTTTGGTCTGTGGGAGGAATCTGGAGTAATCGGAGAAAACCTACGCATGCACGGAGAGAACATGCCAACTCTACCTAGAAAGACCCCCTGGCTTGTATTCACTCTGGTCGGCCTCGCTGAAGGCCGAGATACACTGAAGCAGACTCCGTATATGCGCGTATACGCGCATATTTTGTGCGTATATTTTTGCTGCTATACTTCAAGAAACTATCAGCTTTCAAACGCTCTCGTTCTCCTTGTTGTAATATGAGCAGCAGCACACGGAAGGGACTCAACTGAGCTCGCTGATTGGTCACTTGCTGACACGCCTACTGAATTGATTGACAGCGCTCAGTCAGCTGAAAGTGAAACCTAGTCAGCTGAAAGTGAAACCTTTAACATGAGCAGCTCGCTGGACTTCTGCGGTGTTCTGATGCGGTGTTTCTACTATATATGTTATAAAAAGTTCTCTCAGAAATAAAAATAATAACAGGGAGCGCTTTTCCTGCAGCACACAGCCCACCAGGGAATATTAAAACATCGCGCACCCAGGTAGGACCTGAATTCATTCATTTCAATCATCGAGTGAACGGAGGAAGAAGCGGTTACTTGACTTTAGGCAAAAAAACAAAAGAAAAGGCCCGATCAGCGATAAAGAAGGGGAATTTATTTCATTTGTGTAACATACAAAACAGTCCGGCGCCGGGAAGTTTATGGTCAGACACCGCGTATCGCGCACGCGGATCGCGTATGCGTAGTAAAAAAATACTTTTGCGCGTACATGCCCTGAGGGGCTACGCGGGGCTACGCTTTTGCCACAGCGTACGTACGCTGCGTATAGGCGTACCGTGAGGACGCTCGAGTGTATCTCAGCCTTAAGAGGCAGCAGCTCTACAAACTGTAGCCTACCACCGTGCCGCCTAGACTAAAAACAGTAAACCCACATATGTTTCCCAATTGTTTTCTATTTAAAGATAGCCTGGCCCTCGCCATTCCTGCACAGCTCCGCTCAATTCTATTTCCCTTCACTGCTGGGTCTGGGATTTGTCTCATAGACAACGATTTCTCCGGTCGATTTTTGACCGGACCAATCAGAGAACAGAAGGCAGATTGGCGGATTACCGGACCAATCAGAGAACAGAAGGCGGAGTTTTGAACGACGTTGACTGACGTCGTCAGTTAAAATGGCTGCCGCCACGAAGGAATTTTCCAGAAAACAAGGTAAAAAACTATTATTTCTTTCCTGAGAAAAACTATATTTCTTAGCTGACGTTATATCAGAAGTGTTCCTGAGCTTAACAGTTCCTAAATCAATTCACGAAATGGTCAAATCTGCTGGATTTAAATAGTTTCGGTTTGACATTTTCCAAACAGCCTCAGGGTGCGCTACGAAAATAAATGATAAAAAATCGAATTTTATCTCAAATGTTTCATCCAGGCCAACAGTCAGTAAATTAAAGACATATAATTACACACTGGTAGCAGAAAAAATATCCACCGAGTGGTTTCTGAGCTTTTTATCTGAATAGCCTGGACCTCGCCAGGCTAAGCTAACAAAACTCCGCCTTCTGTTCTCTGATTGGTCCGTTCAAAAATCGAACGGAGAAATCGTTTTCTATGGGAGGAATGCCAGACCCTAGTCAGAAGCAAAGTGAAGGACAGGGTGTGGTTTTAACCAGGCTAATTTAAAGACGACGAGAACTTACTAAATGAGCTAGGATTTTATTTATTTATTTATTTATTTATTTATTCATTCAGTTTTGTTCAAATAAAGTACAAGGGCTCTCAAAATGTATTTATTATTTTTGTTAAAGAAAGAGGTTCTTCTATGACAGTTTTAGTCACCGGTGACCGTTTTCACTTAGATTCATTTTTTAGTGTTACTCGACACAAGTGTGCAGAGTATTACAGTCATAGTAAAAGTTCAAACAAACCAATAAAAAAAAAAAAACTAATTTTTATCAACAACATTAGAATACCATCTGTAGATCAAGGGCGTAGATTTCATCTCATTATTGGGGGGGACCATAAACAGGGAAATTTTTTAAGAGCAATTTTGGGGGGGTCGGCAAAGTTACAGTGAAATGTAATGCAAAATGTACAGAGGGAAGTTTATCCAAACTGCATGCATATACTATGCAGAATAATCAGCAATAATATTGATTTAAATGGCATTTAGTAGTCTTAATACTACTATTAATCAGTACAATAGTGACACTCATTACTCTTATAAAAAAATTAATGTGTTCAATCTTTGCCACTTGTCAAAATGACAAGTGGCAAAATGAGAATTTTGCAAAATAGGTCCCCTCTAAATATTGTTTAAATTTCTGTTTGGCTTGTATTCATAGATTGCTGTGGTCAGTGTCACTGATAATCTGGTACCACACCTTCCCAAAATCTTAAAGCTTAAAAAGAAAACAGTTTTCAAGGAGAAGAAATGCAGGGGTCACCAAACTTTTTGAGACTGAGAGCTACTTCAGTGGGACCAAGAGGCACAAAGGTCCACTTGTTCGTTCCAAACAAATTTGCATGGTTCAACTTTAATTATAGTATTAATAATAATACATTTACATACATGTGAATATATGACTGCCTGATCACATCTGATCTGGTCTGTATTATTAAAGACTCCACACAATGATTTAGCTTGGTAAATATGATCAATTATTATTGATAATTACCAGTAGTGATTAGAACTCTCAATCAAGAACTTGAGTCCTCAGTTTGAATAATTTTTTGGCTCTTCTGTGCAAATGTAAATTGTTCTTAGCTTTGACTGGGAGTGTGGATGGTTGTTTGTCTCTTTGTCTGTCTCTGTGATGGACTGGAGACGTGTCCTGGGTGTCTCTGGTGACCTGTCCTGGGTGTCCCTGCCTTCACACAAAAGCAGCTGAGATTGGTTCCAGTCCTAAACAAGGGGGCATAATGGATTACTTATTAACTGATATTTAAACATAAAACACTATTTCTTTTATGTTAAACTCAATCTGTAACATTTGAAATTCATTGTATTTTATAAATATTTTATTAACTGTTTTGTAGAAATGAACACGTTTGTAACATTCATTCAAAATATGCCTTTTACTATTAACAAATCTGTAGCATTTTTTAAGAACCTATTAAGAATAAAATCTTCCAGTTGCAGATACAAAATATCAATAATGTAATATAATAAACAGTGACATTTTTTAATTAATCATGTGACATAAGTATTGATCCTCAACATTTTTTATAATAATAATTTATTTATAAAGCCCTTTAAAACAACCACAGCTGCAACAAAGTGCTACACATATAAAATCATTTTAACTAATCATCACATCTTCTCTACTCTTTTTAAATTAATTATCTTTCACATATTTTATCATTACTTCTTTCAAGAGCTCCACACCTGAAAATATGATGAATGTGAATCCATCCTGCTCAAAGCTGCGCTGACATTCTTCTGTCTGTTGTGAGCCAGTTAGCATTGAAGCTAGCGTGTTAGCTGATGAAGTGTCGCTCCTCGTTGCGTTTTGCTGTTGCTACAGCCACTACAGTAATGAGACACAGACACACTTGTCTTTCAACACTGTAAAATACCTTTTCCTCCCAGTCACTGTCACCAATGTTTTAAGTAGCTACTTACTGGAAGTTAATAGTTTGTGCTACAGCTCACTCCCACCCAGCGGCTCCGTGCCGGAGCCTGTGACTCCGGTGCTGTTGTTGTTCCTTGTAAACATTGGACTAAACCATTTGCCAACAGAGAAGGGGGGGGGGGCAAAAATTTCCTTTTTTTTCTTAGAATAATGGCGGATTTCTCTCATTTTTGCCTTTTTATATTTATATTGTTTAAAGACACGGTTTCCTTTATTGAATTATTGGGGGGGACAGATCTATATTTCCCAAGATTGGGGGGGTCCGGACCCCCCCGACCCCCCCAGGATCTACGCCTATGCTGTAGATTACTCTTCAGTTGGTGTTTGGCAGAATATTTGTAACTGATAAAAAAAAAAAAATCCTAGATCATCTTCTGGGGAAAACGAGCCCGACATTCCTAAAATCATTCAAGGCATCAGTACCACACCTACCGTACTTATACTTCTATTTTTGGCACTACGGAGTGTTGTAAAAAGCTACATTAAGCGTCACTGATGCAGAGCAATTTTCCGTTTCTGAGAAGCAATGCCAGACCTGACAGTACAAGGATTATAAAGTGGGCTGAGTTCCAATCAAAGGGCAGAGGTTTGATGGTAAATGTAGTTAGTTCTCCCCAAATGAACTTACAGTAATTCCTGCATACTTTAAGCCACTTCATGAGCATCACATTTTGTAGAGCAGTCAAATCTCGGCACAGAACGAACAACTAACATAATCTGAAACTTGTTTAGTAGGATGTGTTTTAGATGAGTGGAGTAAATAAGTTATCTCTTCTCACTGAGTAATTACAACAGAAACAACTTAAAACTGCTTTGTTGTCGCTTGAATATGTGAATTGGTTTTCCCTCAGCTGTCCTGTTCAGGCTCTGGAGACCTCTCACTAAAAACAAAGCACGCTTTATGAGAAATGAGTGTTTTTATGCACATCTGGAATGACTAAACCTGGCCTTTTTTTTTGTCTGCCAGTATCTGATGTCTCGGTCATACTGTAATCAAATCTTATTACTTTGTAGAAAATAACAATGTAGGGGACCATTTTTTTTATTTGCACATCTTTTTTTCATTGTAAGAATGCTAATGAAGCATTCACACTACTGAGATCCTATTTCCACTTCTAAACTCTTTTGTACATTTTTCGGCATCTTTTTTGTTCCACAATTTTTGTGCTATTTCAACAGAAAGTGTTCAGCTCTTTCAGGACAATCCTGCTATGACTTGGTATTGGTGCAACTTTAGCTTTTTGAAATATTTAGCATTTTCTCTTCTATTTTTCTGAAAGAAAATGAATTGAGCTCATTTTACATCCTTCAAATCTTTAGATCTGTTTACAACCTTTTACTGCTCCTTTCACATTTTGTTCTGGTTCAGCTTCTTTAAATTCCTTGTGCAAAAAAAAAATAAAAAATCAGCTACTTTCAACTAATTTCAGCTGCTTTGTGCTTCTTTCGACTACAGCATTTTGGTGCTTCTTTAACTTATTTCTGCTCATTTCAGCTTGTTATGTTGTTTCATCTGATTTCTGAGAGTTTCTGCTTTTTCTGCTATTTCAGCTATTATGTATAACTGTTTTATGCTAATTTCAGCCTTTTCAGCTAATTCTACATTTATTGCACTCTTTCCCAACCTAATTCAGAAAAAAGTGCTCTCTCCACTTCTTTCTGCTAATTTAAACTTCTTTCTGCTATTTTAGCTACTTTTCAGCTGTTTTGCTAATTTCAGCTTTTTTCAGATAATTTCTTTTTTTTAATGCCAATTTCTCCTTCTTTCAGACTAACTGGGCAAACGTGTCTTCTTTCTGCTTTCTTGTGTTAATTTAAGCTTGTTCTACCTTTTCAGCTACATATTTTTTTTTTTAGCTAATTGTAGATGTTTTCAGATAAATTGAAAATTTTCTTGGTGATTTCTGCTACTTTTAGCCTAATTAACATCTTTATCCTAATTTCAGCTTGTTATTCTCATTTCAGCTTTTTTCTGCTAGTTTCAAGTTTTTCTGCTATTTCAGCTTCTATTTAGCTGTTCTATGCTAATTTTAGTTTTTTCAACTAATTCCATATTTTTTTAGTTGTTTTAATCTCTTTCCACTTTCTTCTGGTAGTTTAAGCTTCTTTCTGCATTTGCAGCTATTCTTTTGCTAGATTCAGCTTTTCTAAGCTAATTTCCTAATGTTTGTGCTAATTTCTGCTTATCCATCCATCCATCCATTCTCTTCCACTTATCCCGGGTCAGGTCGAGGGGCTAGTAGCCTAAGTAGGGAGGCTCAGACTTCCCTCTCCCCAGCCACTTTCCAGCTCCTCTGGGGGAATTCCAAGGCGTTCCCAGGCCTCACGCTCCATTTCCCCCCTCATTCGTGAACAAAACCCAGAGATATTTAAATTCCTACACTTGGGGCAGGACCTCCGACCCGGAGAGGGCACTCTACCCTTTTTTGGCCAAAGACCATGGCCTCGGATTTAGAGGAACTGATCCTCATCCCGGCCGCATCAAACTCGGCTGCTAACCACTCCAGTGAAAGCTGTAGATCACGGCCTGATGAAGCCAATAGGACCACATCATCTGCAAAAGACAGAGAAGCAATCCTAAGGCCACCAAAACCGATCCTCTCAACACCTTGGCTGCGCCTAGAAATTCTGTCCATAAAAGTTATGAACAGAATCGGTGACAAAGGGCAACCTTGGCGGAGTCCAACTCTCTCTGGGAACGAGCCCGACTTACTGCTGGCAATGCAGACCAAACTCTGACACCGGCCATACATGGACCTAACAGCCCATATCAAAGAGCCTGGTATCCCATAATCCCGGAGTACCCCCCACAGGGGTCCCGAGGGACACGGTCAAACGCCTTCTCCAAGTTCACAAAGCACATGTAGACTGGTTGGGCAAACTCTCACGCACCCTCCAGGACCCTGCTGAGGGTGTAGAGCTGGTCTAGTGTTCTACGACCAGGAGGAAAACCAAACTGCTCTTACTGAATCAGAGGTTTGACTATCCGACAAACCCTCCTCTCCAGAACCCCTGAATAGACCTTACCAGGGAGGCTTAAGAGTGTGATCCCCCTATAGTTGGAACACACTCTACGGTCCACCTTTTTGAATAGGGGGACAACCACCCCAGTCTGCCAATCCAGGGGAACTGCCCCTGATGTCCACGCAATATTGTAGAGTTGTGTAAGCCAACACAACCCCACAACATCTAGAGCCTTAAGGAACTCCGGGCGAATCTCATCCACCCTTGGGGCCCTGCCACCGAGGAGCTTTTTAACCACCTCGGTGACCTCAGCACCAGAGATTGGAGAGCCTGACCCACAGTCCCCAGGCTCCACTTCCTCAGTGGAAGATGCATCAGTGGGATTGAGGAGGTCTTCGAAGTATTCTGCCCACTGATCCACAGCATCCCAAGTTGAGGTCATCAGCACATCACCCCCACTATAAATAGTGTTGGTGGCATACTGCTTTCCCCCCCTGAGATGCTGGATGTTGGACCAGAATCACCTCGAAGCCATGGCCTCTCCGAACTCTTTCCACTCCCGAGTTTTTACCTCAACAACCACCCGAGCTGCATGCCGCTTGGACTGCTGCTACCCATCAGCTGCTTCCGGGGTCCCACAGGCCAAAAAGGCCCAATAGGACTCCTTCTTCAGCCTGACAGCATCCCTCACTGCCGGTGTCCACCACCGGGTTCGAGGATTACTGCCACGACAGGCACCGACAACTTGCAGCCACAACTCCGATAAGCCGCCTCGACAATAGAGGTACGGAACATGGCCCACTCGGACTCAATGTCCTCCACCTCTCCCGGAACATGTTCAAAGCTCTCCCGGAGGTTGGAGTTAAAGCTCTGTCACACGGGAGATTCTTCCAGATGTTCCCAGCAGACCCTCACAATACGTTTGGGTCTGCCAGGTCTGACCGGCATCCTCCCCCACCATCGGAGCCAACTCACCACCAGGTAGTGGTCAGTTGACAGCTCCGCCCCTCTCTTCACCCGAGTGTCCAAGACATGCGGCCACAGATCAGATGAGACAACAACAAAGTCGATCATCGAACTGCGACCTAGGGTGTCCTGGTGCCAAGAGCACATATGGACACCCTTATGCTTAAACATGGTGTTCGTTATGGACAATCCATGACGAGCACAGAAGTCCAACAACAAAACACCACTCGGGTTCAGATCAGGGGGGCCGTTCCTCCCAACCACACCCCTCCAGGTCTCACTGTCATTGCCCACGTGAGCGTTGAAGTCCCCCAGTAGAACAAGAGAGTCCCCAGGAGGCGCACTCTCCAGTTTCCCCTCCAAGGTGTGCAGTGGAGAGCATCCTGTGCTCCAGCATCAACGTGTGGCATGGAGGCTGCACAGTTGAAGAGAGGAAAGCTCTGCAGAGAGTGGTGAAGGCTGCACAGAAGTCTGTTGGAGTCAGTCTCCCCACCATCACAGACATTTACACCTCCAGATGCAGGAAAAGAGCCACCTGCATCATGAAAGACCTCACTCATCCAGCACACTCACTCTTTGCCCCACTCCCCTCAGGACGGAGGTTGAGGAGCATCAAGTGTAGAACCACTAGACTGAGGAACAGCTTCTACCCTGAGGCTGTTAGACTCATGAATAAATAAAAATAAAATAAAAAAATAAACACTGCAAAATATCACATCATACTGATGCTGATCTGTTTTCTTGTTGCTGTATTCATCTGTGTTCATCTGTGACCATCTGCTCATACAAACTCATGTTCGTGCTGCTGTGTATTACTAGTTGATGTTTTTCTTAGTTAGTTCTAGATGTTATTACTGTTTTTCTCTTTCATTTGTTGTTGGATGTAACTGGGACCTCGTGTACATAATCTCGTTTTCATCTCATGTACCACATGCGGTGCAAATGACAATAAAGACTCTCTGACTCTCTGACTCAAGGACTCTAAAAAGGGTGGGTAATCTGAGCTGCCATTTGGCCCATAAGCACAAACAACAGTCAGGACCCGGCAACCCACACGTAGGCGGAGGGAGACTACCCTCTCGTTCACCGGGGTGAACCCCAACGTACAGGCACCAAGATGGGGGGTTAACAAGTATGCACTCCTGCTCAGGGCCTCTCACCAGGGGCAGCTCCAGAGTGGACGTGTCCAACCCCTTTTAAGGAAGCTGGTTCCAGAGCCAGAGTCATGCGTTGAGGTGAGTCCGACTATTTCTAGCCGGAACCTCTCAACCTCACACACTAGCTCAGGCTCCTTCCCCACCAGAGAGGTGACATTCCACGTCCCAATAGCCAGCTTCTGTAGCCGAGGATCAGACCGCCAGGGTCCCCGCCCTCGGCCACCACCCATCCCACATTGCGCCCGACCCCTTTTGCCCCTCCCACAGGTGGTGAGCCCATGCGATGGGGGATCCATGTCTCCTCATCGGGCTGTGCCTGGCCAGGCTCCATGGGTAAAAGCCCGGCCACCAGGTGCTTGCCAACGTGCCCCACCTCCAGGCCCGGCTCCAGAGTGGGGACCACGTCCGGGCGAGGGAACATTGTTTCCATTAGTGTTACTCATCATAAGGGGTCTTTGGGCTGCACTTTGTCTGGTCCCTCACCTAGGACCTGTCTGCCTTGGGTAACCCTAGGCCAGGGCATGAAGCCCCTGACAGCATAGCTCTTAGGACCATTGGGACACTCAAACCCTTCGATCACAGTAAGGTGGCAGCTCAGGAAAGAGTCATTTCTGCTTATTTAAACTTAATTCAGCAAATGTTTTTGTCTGATAGTTTAGGCTTGTTCTTCCATTTCAGCTTCATTTCAGCGTTTTTCAGCAAGTTCTTCTGCAATAAGAATTCATGCTGCATTTTTGCAGGAAATGCAATTTCTCTTTATTACCAGTAGCTTTCCTTAAGTTCCAAGCTGTTATTTTTATTTTCATAGATCTGTTAGTGCAGTTACTGATTGGAAGGCAGTTACATCTTGTCGCATTTTTTTTCATTTACCCTTTATTTATCCAGGTAGTCTCATTGAGTCACGAGAACTCATTTTCAAGAGAGACCTGTTTAGGGAGCAGATGGTGGGGGTTAAGGGCCTTGCTCAGAGGCCCAGGGTGGGGTGAATGAAGGTGGAGGGCAGGTGTGGGTTTTTCACCTTTTCCACCCACATTTTGATGCTGACGGTACCGGGAGTTGAACCTGTGACTTTCCAATCACAGGCCCATCTTCTAACCTCTGTGCCACCACTCTCTCGAAAAAGTTAATTAAGTTTTTCCTACTTAAAAAAGCTACTCCCATGGTTCTTAGTTCGGTCTAACTGGTTCCAGACAGGAAAGACGTGTGTTGTTCGAAACCAAACCCAGTTCTGGAGTCAGTCAGACGTCGTCTCTGCTGGACAAGTCTGTCAGAAGGACCATGCAAAGCTTCATTATTATTCCATGAGCACTTTGTGTCACATGACTTATTGGATCTTGTGAGTCATATTATTAGAGGTGTGTGGTTTTGTTTTAATAAACTCGGTGCACTTTAACCCACAGTAAAAACCCAGACACATTAATAAAGGTTAGGGGAAATATTAAACTCTGTTACCAGTAAATGACACAGTTAAACACACAGGCTGAGAGGTTGACCAAGTCTTACTGATCCGTTACATGGCTGCCTGAGCCATTATGGCCCTTACGCAATATCAGATCACTTGTCTAAGCAGCAGTGAAGCCAGGAATTTCACTCAACTGGATTTGCCTCAGTGACTCACAGGAATGATGGGAATTTAAAATGCTATAGCGTGCGTTGCCATTCAGGACAGTGTACAGTTTTCATTTCCAGACTCCGGAATGATGTTAACAATTTAAAGCTGGAGTGAGAAGTCCTGAATCAGCATGTGCGAGGCGACTTCTGCGTGACTTGGAAAGCAGTGCAGGTCAAGTCACGGCAAGCAAGATCTTTATAAAATAATATTTTAGCTACCACTTGCAGAACTACGGTAGCTCTTTAATCTAATGAAACAGCAGCTGTGACCTTGTGTGGCTGAGAGGGTTAAGTCATAAAATATATAACCTGAGATGTTACGCAATGCCTAAAATAATTTAAGGTTTACCGGAATTCACAAGTTTTTTTTTTGCATTAGCATAATGTGAAGAGGCTTCACAGGTCTCTAGTTGTTAAATAATACATTTCAGTCTTTAAAAATGGCTCTTCCAGAAACTCAAAGTTTCTGGCAGAGTAGGCTGAAGTCAGGAAGTTGAAGTCCATCTTTAATATGTTTCGTATTTGTGGCTTTGTCCGTCAGTATACAAGTGACCCTTAATTTAAGTTATGAAATGGTTTATTTAATTTCACTTTTTAAGATACAAAATACATAATTTGTTGACCTGTTTTAATTGTAGAGGCCCGTACAAACTCCTTCACAGTTTATCAGTTTATTGCGCCACTCATCAAGGTGGCTGCATGTTGGAGTAGCTCTGGTGCATCCATTGAGATATTGTTTTTGAAAACTAATTCCTCTTTTCTGGATGTAAATCGCTTTTTGGATATTTCCTCTGGTATCGGATGCTGTGCAGCTGGAAGGATTTTTATCAACATTCATCTCTCCTGGATCCTTTATGTCAACCGTAGTAGAAAATGTCATCAAGAAACTTGACCATTGCAGATGTTTCTAACCATTACTTATCCAATATATATTGATTTTTTTAACTTTATTTACCCAACCGAGGTCTGTCTGCTTGTTTTGTATATAATGTATATAGATTTTGAACTATTTTGAACTATTTTTGGTTTTGAACTGTCAACATCTGTTTACTGTGATTGTAGTTTTCTTTATTTTCTTTTGATAAGTGCAAATGCCTATTGCCAATGTGACGTGTGCTGCTGACCACTTGACCAGGTCACCCTTGTAAAAGAGATCTCGATCTCAACGGGCTCTACCTGGTTAAATAAAGGTGATTGATTGATTGATTGATAATGAAACATTTTTACTTTTGGATATTTGTTATGGTGCGTAATCATGACAACAAGATGTTTTTTTTAATACAACGGGGAGCAGCTGAGTTAACATCTCAAATGTTCAAACAATACCTCAACTACAACCCCAAATCTCAATGAGTTGAAAAGGAGGTGCCGTGGACGCACTCCCATTTACCGGTACTCTTTAAAGAATGAGCTGCAACATTTAATTTCCTTTGGGGATTAAAAAAGTATTTTTGAATTGAATTTAAATGAATCACATCCAAAAGACAGACCTGCACATCAGAGTCAGAGTCAGAGAGTCTTTATTGTCATTTGCACCGCATGTGGTACATGTGATGAAAACGAGATTATGTACACGAGGTCCCAGTTACATCCAACAACAAATGAAAGAGAAAAACAGTAATAACATCTAGAACTAACTAAGAAAAACATCAACTAGTAATACACTAAGCCTAATATAGTGGGAATAAACAGCAGCACGAACATGAGTTTGTATGAGCAGATGGTCACAGATGAACACAGCAACAAGAAAACAGATCAGCATCAGTATGATGTGATATTTTGCAGTGTTTATTTTTTATTTTATTTTTATTTATTCATGAGTCTAACAGCCTCAGGGTAGAAGCTGTTCCTCAGTCTAGTGGTTCTACACTTGATGCTCCTCAACCTCCGTCCTGAGGGGAGTGGGGCAAAGAGTGAGTGTGCTGGATGAGTGAGGTCTTTCATGATGCAGGTGGCTCTTTTCCTGCATCTGGAGGTATAAATGTCTGTGATTGTGGGGAGACTGACTCCAACAGACTTCTGTGCAGCCTTCACCACTCTCTGCAGAGCTTTCCTCTCTTCAACTGTGCAGCCTCCATGCCACACGTTGATGCTGGAGCACAGGATGCTCTCCACTGCACACCTGTAGAAGGAGGTGAGGACTGGGCTGCTCAGACCAGCTCGTCTCAGCCGTCTGAGGAAGTAGAGTCTCTGATGACCTTTCTTGATCAGGCTGGTGGTGTTGTTGCTCCAGCTGAGGTTATCATTCATGTGTACACCCAAGTATTTGTAGCTGGAGACCACTTCCACTGCAGACCCACCTATTTTCAGTGGGGCATGGGTGTGTTTGTTCCTTCTGAAGTCCACAATCATCTCCTTTGTCTTCTTCACATTCATGTGAAGATTATTCTCTTTGCACCAGCTCTCCAGATGTTCCACCTCCTGTCTGTAGCTGGACTCATCATTGTTTGTGATGCATCCCACCACCGCTGTATCATCTGCAAACTTAACAATATGACAGCCTGGAAGTGTGGCTGTACAATCATATGTGAGCAGAGTGAACAGAAGGGGGCTCAGCACACATCCCTGAGGAGAGCCAGTGCTGAGGGTTATGGTGGAGGAGGAGAAGTTGTGGATCTTCACGGACTGTGGTCTGTCTGTTAAGAAGTCTAGTACCCAGTTACAAATAGAGGGGCTTAGTCCAAGTGTAGATAGTTTGTCTATCAGAGTTTGGGGGATCATGGTGTTGAAGGCAGATGTGAAGTCCACAAAGAGCAGACGCACGTATGAGTCTTTCTGATCCAGGTGGGTGAGAGCAGTGTGGACCACGGAAGAAATGGCGTCCTCTGTTGATCGGTTCTCACGGTATGCGTATTGATGAGGGTCCTCATTGATGTTGACGGTTGCCTTGATGTGGGACATGACCAGTTTCTCAAAACATTTAGCGACTATCGGGGTGAGGGCCACCGGTCTATAGTCATTCAGACCAGTCACTGTGGAGCTCTTTGGGACTGGGATGATGTATATGTATATATATATATATATATATATATATATATACACACATATACATATACACACATATACATATACACACATACCAAGACATCATACCAACAATGCCTTTTCAGGAAGATGAAGTAATAATTTGGGTTCATCAGGTAAAAAAACATTTTTTATTTTTTATTTAGCCTTATAGTCTCACTGTCCTATCTATTTTTTATACACTTGGGTGAACCAATCCTGAGGGGACTAACAGTAACACCATTAGTGTTCTTTTAAGTGTTGATATTTAGTACATCGCACAGAAACATGGATGTAAAGGACACATGTTAGTTTACACACATGCCATTGCATTCTCTACAAACGTATTTAAAAAAATTGTTTTTTGAGGCACAGTGCCTTTTTTCTTCAGATACTACACAAGTAGGTTTACAAGCTGATATTCACTGGATACCATGTAGACTCACTGGATACCATGTAGACTCATTGACTTCACAATCTTAATTTCATTGAAGTTTTCTGACATCTGATGTTGCACAGTTCATATGAGGGCACATCAGAGCCTTCCAATCAAATGGCGGTTGAGACTTTGACGGGGTCATTTAAAATAGTTTTTCTTCTGTTTTTCCCTTTACTGCTAAGGATAATTACGTTAACTAATTTAGGTCCAATTTCAGCTGTCAAACCGATGGCTTTATGTTTAACTTTAGATGTCTCCAGAGTATTTAATCCTCTAGGGAAGTTCAGTGTCAAATTCACTTGGCTGCAAAATTTGCCCAAGTAATTATTGATTTACCTCTGTGCTTTAATGTTCTTGTGAAGTTCTTGTGTTAATGGTTTTCACCAAACTTAGCAGAACAAATACTTATATGGCAGTCTAATTGTTCAGATACAACTTTGCAAACTGCAGCAGCCACATCGTAACCTTTACCCTTTAGCATCCGAACCGAGGCTCCAGAGCTTTAATAGTTTTATTTTTTAAATTTCTCTGAGTAGTAAACTCTAACTATGGGTAGGAGTTGCTGGTATGCCTACATATGAAAACAACTATTGTCATGATCGCTGAAATATTTTGAAATTGTTCAATGACCTTCTGAGATTAACCAGATTTAACTCACCTGCATCTTTTAGGTAATTATTTGTGCATTTCTTTCCTTGGCATTGTTCTAAAACACACCTCCAGTCCAGACCAGCAGACTGCCTACTTGCTGAGGATAAAGTTTACTGCATCAGCAGCATCTGGCTCTTTCTATGGAAGTAACAAAAGTGTAATCATATGTTCACTCCCCTCTTTTGCATTTTTATTTTTATTTCTTGATTACATTCAGATGACAAAGCAGACATTTCAACAAGATTCAAGACTTTTGTGTGTGTATATTTCTGTAATTTTGCCTTAACAATTTTAACTATACTGTACGAACGTCTGCTATCACCTGCCAGCGACGGTGTTTGTGTATCTTTGTCTTTAGTGTTACCTATATATATATATACACTGTATACAGGTAGTCCCCGGGTTACGACTGTCTTGAGTTACGACGTTTCGCGGTTACAAATGGCCTCCCATTGAAAAGCATTGTTCGAGTTATGAGGTTTATGCACCTTTACACTAGCCTGGTTAAAACCAGACCCTGTCCTTCACTTCGCTTCAGACAAGGGTCTGGACTTTCTCCATTTAAAAACAATTCTTGCTGGAGGCGTGGGCTCTGCTGATGGCTGCTCCCCCGTGGTCTTCTGAACTTGACTTCAGCTCCGCCTCCTGCTGAATTTTCTCTCGCTCCGTTGTATATTCTGTGTTTATATGATAATTAAACGTCCTAATAAAATAAAATAAAACCATGGAGCGCTGGTCCAACACACCAGAAGACCAGGAAATCTGATGGGACTCGGGCAGCAACTTAAAACCTGACTTTAATTCTCTCGTGACAACCTGAGGCATTTCCTTGTTCATACACTCAGCGGAGGGTGAGGAGGAGAAGGAGGAGGGAGCGATTACTTGACTTTTGGGAAAAAAAACAAAAGAAAACTCCAGATAAGGGATTAAGAAGGGGAAATTAATAAATTTGTGTCACATATCAAACAGTCCTGCATCGCTTTGAATGAGAACATGCGGCTGCGCGCTGGGACAGACAGGTGGGGGCATTTCCTTATCAGCGGAGGGAGAGAAGGAGGAGGAGGAGGGAGCGAACACTTGACTTTTGGCCAAAAAAACAAAAGAAAACTCCAGATAAGGGATTAAGAAGGGGAAATTAATAAATTTGTGTCACATATCAAACAGTCCTGCATCGCTTTGAATGAGAACATGCGAATGCTCGCTGGCTGCGCTGAGACAGGTGGGGGCGTGGGTTAGGGGCCAAAAACTCCGCCCCTTCTGTTCTCTGATTGGTCCGGTCAAAAATCTACCGGAGAAATCCTTGTCTATGGGATAAGTCCCAGACTGTGCAGTGAAGGGAAATGAGAATTGAGCGGAGCTGTGCAGGAAGGCGAGGGCCAGGCTACCTTTACACCAGAAAATTCTGAAATGAAACTTACAACTGAAACGAAACTTACAGGAGGGAGGGGGAGCTTGAAACTTACAGGAGAGACCGGAGCAGAGCAGAAGGGAGGGAGGGAGAGAGGGGGGAGCTTGAAACTTACAGGAGACACCAGAGCAGAGGAGGTCAGGAGGGACTATGCTAACTCTGGACTGCTGGACCGCGTGTGGAAATACAGAGACCTTATTTTTTGGAGCAGAGGTTTATGCTACAGCTGAGCACATGCTAACAGATGTTGCTGTAAACACTGTGGACCACGTGAAGCTAAAGAAGTTCAGAGGTGCACGAGCTAACATGCTAAGAGACGGAGGAAGAATTGACCATTCATTCATTCATTCATTCAACCTTTATTTATACAGGCTAGCCTCGTTGAGTCACGGGGACTCATTTACAAGAGGGACCTGTCTCACTCAC
>JBBPBX010010675.1:33880-52135 GCA_038048925.1 Garcialebias charrua
TGGAAACAGTTCCCAACTGCCTGAAGACCGCCACCATCATCCCAGTCCCAAAAAGCTCCACAGTGACTGGTCTGAATGACTATAGACCGGTGGCCCTTACCCTGATAGTCGCTAAATGTTTTGAGAAACTGGTCATGACTCACATCAAAACATCCATCAACATCAACGAGGACCCTCATCAGTATGCATACCGCGAGAACCGATCAACAGAGGACGCCATCTCTTCTGCGGTCCACACTGCTCTCACCCACCTGGATCAGAAGGACTCCTACGTCCGTATGCTCTTTGTGGACTTCACATCTGCCTTCAACACCATGATCCCCCAAACTCTGATAGACAAACTATCTACACTTGGACTAAGCCCCTCCGTAACTGGGTACTAGACTTCTTAACAAACAGACCACAGTCCGTGAAGATCCACAACTTCTCCTCCTCCACCATTACCCTCAGCACTGGCTCTCCTCAAGGATGTGTGTTGAGCCCTCTTCTGTTCACTCTGCTCACATATGATTGTACAGCCACCCATCCAGGCTGTCATATTGTAAAGTTTGCAGATGATACAGCTGTGGTGGGATGCATCACAAACAATGATGAGTCCAGCTACAGGCAGGAGGTGGAACATCTGGAGAGCTGGTGCAAAGAGAATAACCTTCACATGAATGTGAAGAAGACAAAGGAGATGATTGTGGACTTCAGAAGGAACAAACACACCCACACTCCACTGAACATAAGTGGATCTGCAGTGGAAGTGGTCTCCAGCTACAAATACTTGGGTGTACACATGAGTGATGACCTCAGCTGGAGCAACAACACCACCAGCCTGATCAAGAAAGGTCATCAGAGACTCTACTTCCTCAGACGGCTGAGACGAGCTGGTCTGAGCAGCCCAGTCCTCACCTCCTTCTACAGGTGTGCAGTGGAGAGCATCCTGTGCTCCAGCATCAACGTGTGGCATGGAGGCTGCACAGCTGCAGAAAGAAAAGCTCTACAGAGAGTGGTGAAGGCTGCACAGAAGATGTTGGAGTCAGTCTCCCCACCATCACAGACATCTACACCTCCAGATGCAGGAAAAGAGCCACCTGCATCATGAAAGACCCCACTCACCCAGCACACACACTCTTTGCCCCACTCCCCTCAGGACGGAGGTTGAGGAGCATCAAATGTAGAACCACTAGACTGAGGAACAGCTTCTACCCTGAGGCTGTTAGACTCATGAATAAATAAATAATAAGAATAAACACTGCAAAATATCACATCATGCTGATCTGTTTTCTTGTTGCTGTGTTCATCTGTGACCATCTGCTCATACAGACTCGTGTTCGTGCTGCTGTTTATAATGATGTTTTTCTTACATTAGGGCTTAGTGTATTACTAGTTGATGTTTTTCTTAGTTAATCCTAGATGTTATTACTGTTTTTCTCTTGCGTTTTGTTGTCGGATGTAACTGGGACCCTGTGTACATAATCTCGTTTTCATCACATGTACCACATGCGGTGCAAATGACAATAAAGACTCTCTGACTCTCTCTGACTCTCTGAGATGTTGAATTTGTTTATAACCAATGCTGTAGCTGCATCTGGAGGCAGGATGGGGGTGCGAACATCTGGTTTTGCTCGTTACTCCATATATAATTTAGGTTTAATTCGATTTTTTTCCACATTCAGCAACAAACTGGGCCTGTGTGCTTCAATTAAGACATCAAACGTTTTGTTAGTCACTTGTTTTTACTCGTTAGGCTTACTTTAATCAGAAACCTCTTCGTTAAAAAAACAGAAATAATCAACAATTAAATGTTTTTCTATTAGTTGATATGCATGCACAGCTCCTAAGGAAACAGATATTTAATAATTTAGTTTAAAAAGTGACTGAAAAGCCGGGATGAATGATAAAAGTTAAAATCACTCCACCTGAGCTCTGCCGTCCCACCGCTGCAGACACAGAGAGAGGGGCAGGTCTGACCCATCACAGCGGGCTGCAGGGCCTGGAGGAGAACCAGCAGCAACATCTCGCCTCAGACAGATCTCAGACACGTCCTCCGGGTCTTCATGCTCCCAGTCCTCCACGGTCCCCAGCTCTGTCCGTGCAGCAGAGTGAAACTGAATCCTGGATTAGCTGGGATTACAGCACTCAAAGGCCGGATTGTAATCCTTCACCTCGCTGACAGAGTGACAAATCACAACATCAGGTCCCACCTGAACCTGCAGTGGCCCCTGAGGAGATCCTGACCTCAAATGTTTTCCTGCTGAAATACATTGAAATAATGTCACTTTGTTTAAAAACATTGATCACTTTAACGTCTGCTTCAGTTACTGTCTCTGTTTGATTTAATTTTCACTTTAATTGGCGATATGTGACTTATCTGTGCTGCTGATGATCTCAAGCTGCTGTATTTATTCATACCCATGTGCTCATGACAGACTCATGTTTGGGCTGCTGTTGTTACGCAATATTGTTTTACATTATTAGAGGTTAGCGTATATTTTAGATCTTTTATGGCACAGTTTTGGCTTTTGTTTAGCATGTATCTTCGTGTATATCTTAGATCCTTATTTACTGTTTCTTTTTATACTTTATATTTAGCTATTTTGGGGGTATAACTGGGACCATGTGCACAAAATTTCGTTCTACCTCATGCGCCACATGTGGTGGAAACAGCAATAAAGTTGACCTGAACTTGTTTTTGTCTTCTGCTACTTAAAGAGATAGCTTGTTGCTACTATTGGTGATCTTTTCCTATCTGTAGCAATTTATACAAAAATATGACTGTTTAGGAACATATTTATATTCAACCAGTACAAAAATGAAACAGTTACAATTTCAGGAGCGACTGGGCAAAACCAATACCAGTACCAACTGCAATTTTTTTGTGGATATTTATGAAAAAAATAATTTGTAAGGACACTTCCAACCAGCAAAGGGCGCGTTTAAACAGCGGCTGTAATAAAAATAAATAAATAAATAAATAAATTAATTTAAAAAAAAAAACAGCTGCTGTAACGACGTCTCCAGCCAGCAGGGGGCAGAATAGAACCCAGCTGTAATGACGCTTTCAGCCAGCAGAGGGCGGAATAAAACCCAGCTGTAATGACGCTCCCAGCCAGCAGGGGGCGGAATAAAACCCAGCTGTAATGACGCTCCCAGCCAGCAGGGGGCACGCCGTTGACTTTTCCGATAAATCTGTGTAGTAATAACGTTCGTTTAACCGGGCTGCCCCTCCCGTTACTTCGCTTGGGAGTTTTGGCAAGTTGGTACCGGAGAATCAGCCGGAACATGTCTGACCTGCCGTTGGACAGCCAGAGGAGACGGTACCTTAATGCTCACGGAGAACGACACGCAGTCCGGGTAAACAATTTGCTCAGTCACGAAGCAGCTAACTTATTAAGGTCTTTATTATTAAAGGGCATCAGTTCAGGTCGGAACCACCGAGCAGTTCTGATGTGACGGAGCAGAAACGAAAATATTCGTAATTTTTTTTGAGCATTTGGAGTTTGTTCGGGTTAAAATTGAGCTGTAACGCGTCTACCGTACTCCGTCAAAAAATCTGCTAATTTAAGTTTTAAGTTTAAATTGGTGCGGTCCGGATCCCACTAGAAAGGAACCAATCAAGATTAGGAACCAACAGTATTCTGAGTTCTTATCGGCATCAAAATCGATCCCGATAAATTAGTACTGTAGTAATGTGATTTATTATCAGGTACAGATCACGCATAGATGTTTAGCTTTCGTTTAGCGCATATATCTTTGTGTATATCATCTTTATAAAGTATATTTTTGTTATTTATGGGTGTAACGGGGACCCAGAACACACAATTTCGTTCCACTTCATGTAGCACATGTGATGCGAATGACAAAGATACTTGAACATGAACGCTGAGTTTTTTTTATCTGCAGGTGAATCTGTGAGGAAGGAAAACCAGGAAGTTTTGTTGGCTGAGTTCCATTTAGTGTTTTCAGTAAACTGACCCTGTAATCCTACATGAACAGCAGCTGGAGCTGTGCTGAATGGGACGCAGCCAGAGCATTTCCTGGTATTTTTGCTGAGAACAAGTGCAGACACACCTGGTTTCTAATCAATAAACTGGATCCCTCTGTTTAATCAATAACCTGTGGATCAGTCTGTTTTATCAGGGGTCACAGTTTTTACTTTCTTTTTTAACTCTCATGAAGTTATATTTCTTTGAATCTTTGTCCCAGGATAAAATTTCATAACTTCAGTTTCCAGTTGAATGCCCATTTTTGCCATTTTGAAGAAAAAATGTAATCTAAGACACAATTATTAGATTCTATCTTAAAATAAAGACTTAGAATCTTGTAGTTATGACTTAATATTGGATGCAGACTGATACGGTTTAAAAAAAATGAAAACAGGACAGCATGTTTAAAGATTAAAATGACTCAAGAGGCCTCAGTTTTAAAAGTGAGGCCTAGTGGGTCATTTAGACTCGAGAGCAGCAGGAGGTTTGAAATTAATTTGCATTTTTTATTAAAAAAATATAACAATAATTGCTTAACAGAAATAAATGTAAACTTACCAAACCCGCAGTGGTGTCAAACTCACTTACAAAGGGGGCCAAAATTAAACCCTTTTTCAAACTAAGGGCCAGTTTCAGAATCTACATGAACTCAAGTTAAGTACCCAACATATTTTCTTGGTTGCAGGTTCCTCAAAAAAGAGTTTGATCATTCTCATTTGATGTTCTCTATTGCACTTTTGACATTATAATCAAAGATTACTGAAAACTTTCAATTGAAAAAAGAATTTTACGTTTAACATATCATCTTGGGGGGCCAGATAAGATGTCAACGAGGGCCACGTTTGGCCCCCGGGCCTTGAGTTTGACATGTGCCTTAGAGGAACGTGTACAGCTAAAAATGATCTTGAGCATCGTTGCTCCATCTCCAACCACTTTATTGTAGTCAGGTTGAGGAGGCAACAGGTCCAGGAGAGAAACCCAGACCTTCCTCTCCAGCTCCTCCCGGTGTTCCCCGACCAGAGAGGATCTAAACCCTCCTGCGAGTTCATATTCAGCCCCGAGGTCTCCTCCTGAGCCAGGTGAGGGTTGGAACGTAGACGGACCAGTAAATCCAGAGCTGTAGACTCACTCAACTCTGTCTTCACAACTGACTGAAGCAAGTCCTTCATTAGGTCCTGATCCATCTCCCACTCCATCCTACCAATCACTCACATACTTGAACTCCTCTACATGAGAAAAACACTTCTCAGCTCTCATTCCAGCCGCTTCACACTCTGCTGCAGACCACGGTGCCGCTGAAGGTCGTGGCCTGAAGACGCCAACACGTCCACATAAAGCAGACTAGACCCTGAGGGTCTACACCAGGGGCGTTCAGACTTTTTCAGCATGCAAGCTATTTTTGAAATGATCAAGTCAAAGTGATCTACCTACTATAAGGCCCCGTTTACACGAAAAGAACCTGTGGAAACATTGATTTTTCAATGTTTATTGGGGGCAATAAACAAAAAATGAGCTGGTTTACATGAAAAATGCTGTAGTTTTCATGTCAGTCGGGTTGCCAGATAAGAAATTATGAACTATAGTACAGTACTGTGGCTTTAAAATTATAGTATTTTGACCTAAACTGTTGTGTTTGCTGAGTAAAGATGTTCTAAGATTCAATTAAATTCAGTTTATTTATATAGCGTCAGTTCACAAAAGAAGTAATCTCAGGGCACTGAATGGACAATAAATAAAAAAATGTCATGCTGCGATCTACCAGTACTACCTCAGAGATCTACCAGTAGATCGCAATCTACGTAATGAGCAGCCCTGGTCTATACCCTCCTCTTCACGACTGCACCTTTAGATCCGGTCCACAAAACCAAAAACAGGATCAGAGACAAAGGACAGCCCTGATGGAGTCCAAACCGCACAGAAGACATTTGATTGACATCGCCGAGGTTTCAAATGTGATCGATTTGGGTCAAATAACTGGTGGATCTCTCCCTCAGATGTTCCTGTAACTCTGAATGTGTTTATATGAATCAGAATCTTGTTTGTCTTCACAGCTTGATGCCAACTGGACCCAACCGCTACACCCGAGTGATGCCAACCGGATCCGACCGCGACCCCCCATCGATGACCAGCAGCAGCAGGTCGGCCACGAGGCCGTCACAGAGCCTGCGCTGGACGACTGCGAGCGGATGGGGACTCTGTTTGGGATGATCAACAAGTGTCTGATCGGTTTGGGCTTCAGCCAGATGTTCTTTGGAGACAGGACAGTGGAACCTGTGGTGATCCTCATCTTCTGGCTGCTGCTCTGGTTCCTGGGGTTCCAGGCTCTGGGACTGGTGGGAACTCTGTGCATCATCATCATTTACATCCAGAAGTGATGGTCAGAGAGCGGACCTGCCGGGATTCTGTGCCGCTGACCTGTTTTTACGCTAATCCTGGTTTTTAATCTGCTGTGGCTTTGAACTTTGTGGCAGATGTTTCCGCTCAGGGGGGTCCAGCTGTGGCGCTGAAGGCTCGTTTGATGAAAACCTGTTCTTTTTTAAAAGACGGTCTGAAGGAACTTAATTTTCCCACAAAGTTCTTGTTGGCGATCAGGATCATGGTTAGGGGTTCCATGAATAACGGGGACCGGATCGGTTTCTTCAGTCTCCTGCAGCGACAGGTCTTCAGGTTAACATCAGTATTGATGCAGATGTTTAAAGTGTCACAGTCATGCCTCGTTGTCACTGGTAGTTGTTTTTATTTATTCTAACTTCATTCATCAGCATCAGATGTGAACGCACCGATCCTTTTCAGTTTGTTGCTGCAGACTCTGTCATCCAGGACTCCGTTCTGTAGCTGAAGAAGTTTTTACACCTGGGGAGCTTTTCAGTTCAAAACTGGGATCTGAAGCTTCAAAGTGCACGAGGTGCTCTGCTCCTGCAGCTACATGCAGATTAATTTCCTCCCTCCTGAGGGTCATCGGGGTCTTTGTTTGCCCGGTTTACAAGCCAGATGTTTTGGTTACCTGCACGATAGTGACGCTTTCAGACGACTCGTTTGCGAGCCCTGATGACCCTCAGGAGGGAGGGGGGTGAAGTTAATCTGCATAGACTGTTCCAGTTTAACTAAAGCTCACCAGGTGTGAAATGTCTCGAACTACAGAATAAAAGTCCAGTAGCGTTAAATATTAAACACCTTATTTAAATTTTTTCAGTTCATATAAACAAGTTCATTTCTGCCAAAATAATGTTTCAGTTTTAACCTGAGCAGTACTTTTCCATTAATCTATAAAACCAGACTCACCTACAGTATTTATTTACAGATTTAATGACATTGGACCAGGTTAGCGACAGCACTTATACTTTACACATCGACTGCCGCACTTTAATAATCTGATTATCGTGATAAGATTTTATTTTTCTCGCAGCGACTGCACAGATTCAGTCGTTTCTGTGAGAACTCCAAAAGACTGAAGTCTAAAACGCCAACATTTGGGCCTGGTATGGAAATGATTCAAGATGTTCTGCTTGAGAACAAATACCGACTCAAACCTCGTCCTTAGACTAACGAAGCTCCATCAGCAGGTTTTTCTCTTTGATCTTTCATAAATGAAAAAGTCAGTGTTTCAGAAACGTATCTTCAAATTCTCAAATCAGCCTCTGTCAGAGCTGCAGGTCTGTTTTTACTTCACCGAACCGCCTCGATTCAAAGAGTTCAGAATCAAAGTGTTTTTTGTTATGTATGACAATAAACTGCAAATCCTGTCAAAGAGTTAAATTTATTCAGTTGTGTTGAGAGAAAAGCTGAAGTCATTCAACATAAAACTGATCTGAAAGGAATAAGGAGTGGGAAAAGTTTCAATAAAAGCTAAAGAGTTGAATTTTGTCAAGAATTTAAAAAAGTTTGTCGGCTTTGAAAACGGCAAATAATTTAAATGGGTCACCCGACTTGCACGTTAAATATTCAAAAATCTAGCTCCTTAAGTGTAGGGAATGCCACTCGGCTACTACCATGCTGAATTTTAGCTCTGCATTCGCAAAACTGGCTGAGCTGCAGCTGTTATGTTTGAGGGGACTTGGCTGTGGTGGCCATCTTGAATGGCACGTCAAACGCAGAGACACGAGCAAAAATGGCTTCACTTTAAGATGTGACACATTTATTTGTAGCCAATGAAGACGTCATTAACAAACAACCATATTTACAACCAGAAGAGTAGCAGCGAACCTCGACAGCAGGTTGAACAGAACCAGTAAAACAGCTAAAATACATGCTCATGGAGCCAGGATGGAACGGTCACGCCTCCATACGTGTTAAAAACACGTTTAAAACTTGTTGAAACATTAAATGAGTCAAAGTGGGGGATGGACGGTGAAGATCTGCTCCTCTTCCTCCTCGGCCCGTGGCGCTCAGTGCCCGCTGCCGCCCTCGGACAGGATGCGGCTCGGCTTGGTGAACTTGGCCGTGGCGATGTAGAACAGGGTCGGTGCCGGTACCAGAGCGAGCAGCGGCAGTGACAGCTCCAGCTTGTCCAGCAGCGAGATGGAGATGATGCCGTAGCCGTGAAGCAGCCAATGGCTGAGCAGAACCACCAGGCGCTTCTTCTTCGCCACCAGAGTCTTAAAGGACTGAGAGGAAGAGGAGAATGAGCCGAAGGACGTGATTATAGTTGGGTCCAGAAACAAACTAACAAAAACGTTCAGGGCTGAAGTTTTCTGAAATCTACAAGTAACTCAATGTTAGCTAGAAGTAGCAAAGGAGTAGTTAGAAACTGAAAGCAGATAAAGGTAAAAGTAGCTAATTGTTAACAGGAGCAAAACAGTAGCTAAAAACTAAACAATGCATAACGCTAAATAAAAGAAACAAAATGTTAGCAACCTGGTACAAGTAGCAAAAAGCTAGCTTTAAATGGTAAAGGAGTAGCTAGAAACTGAAAGCAGATAAATGTAAAAGTAGCTCAATGTTAGCGAACAACTGGTAGCAAAATAAAAGGCAACATAATATTGGCTAAAAGCAAAATGCTAGTTAGCAACAAAAAAAATGAGCAAAATGCTAGCTAAAAGCTAAACTGGAAAAATTCTAGCTAAAAGCAGCATGTGCTGATACAAGAGCAACAGTAACAAAAGGAAAGCTCAATATTTTTAAATGCTAGCTACAAATTGTAAATGAACAAATTACTAAAAGCTAAAAGCAGCAAAAGGCTACCTTAAGACTAAAAGCAGACTTGGTTGCTAAAAGCATAAAAATGCTAGCTAGAAGCTAAAAAATAAAAGGTTGTACAGTATAAAAATAGCAGAATGGTAGCTAAAAACTTTATGTAACAAATTAGCAACTGAATGTAAATAGTAGCAGAATGGTAGCTAAAAGCACAACCAGTAGCAGAAGCAGCCATAGAGGTTAAATGGTTACATCCCATTAAAGGGATGTAAGGAATAATGTATTTCTATAGGAAAAAAAATGTAAATAAAGATAAATATTTTGAAAAGAATAAGTTATAAAAGTCACAGCACCCATCTCCTGAACGGACTGAACATTTTGACGTTCAAACATTTGAAATATGAAACAAAAATTGTGGATGCTGACTCAGCATTTACACTCTTCAGAATTTGAAAGACAAACTACCAATTTATAAAATAAATCAGATTCATCAAGTGTCACATGACGCTGCAACCTGACCAATCAGCGGTCACCTTCGTTCTGTGGGCGGGACTCTTGAACGATTCATCATAAAGAACTGATGTGACATTTTGACAGACCTCCCAGCTGATCCTTTCCAACACGCTCAGGTGTGTGTTTACCTGAATCTCCGAGGCAGACATGTAGACAGCCAGAGTGATGAGTGACAGGACCAGAATTATGTAGGGGAAGGCGTAGTCTGAAACAAACAGAGCGCGCACGTTAGAAAGCACACATGTTGGTCTTGTTTGACGGTGAAGCGCAGACTCACAGAGAAGGCCGCCACCGACGGCCTGCAGCACGGTGATGATGGGGAAGAAGTAGAGCGCCGCGTAGATGCTCCTGAAGCGGTCCGACTTCCCAAGGCCGCACGCAATCCTCTTCACCAGCAGGGGCCGGAACATCATCATCAACACCAGGCAGAAGGCGTAGTAGATCAACACGATGGTGTAGCTGACAACACAACCCCCAGTTTGACTTTAAATCCTTGTGCTGCTTCACATCGTACTGAAGCAGGATGCAGCTGTGGTGTGTGTTTAGCGTGTACTCACAGCGGGTACACGGCCTCCTGTGTGCAGTGCAGTGTGTTGATGTAGTCCGGGCTCGGGTTGTACAGCATGGTGTACCAGTCGGACAGCTCCTTGACCCGACAGGACCGGATGCTGAGTTTCCCCATCGGGTCCGTGAGCAGCAGTGTGACCACCGCCGACACGCTGCACTCCAACATGGCGGTGACGTGCTGCAGCAGGGCGCTGGAGCTGCAAACACACACGGAGGAAGCTTCCAGAACCGACGGGACAAATTCATCTTAAAAACAGGCTCAGTTGGTTTAATGTCTGAACGGAATCCTTCAGAATGAAACAAACGGGTCGGACTGAGCTGTACTGCCCTGTCCGTCTGTCAGCGGGCCATCTGCAGCTCTGATCTACCAGAACCTGACTGGGTTCAGCTTCAACACGTGTTCAAAATGTTTCAACACAAAGAAGATCCAGGAAAACGTCCAAACTGACGGATCAGAATCAGAACCTTCAGAGAGACAAACCACTGAGCTGGAACCAGATCCAAGGTTCTTTAGCAAAAAAAAAAAACCTCCTTCAGAACCGTCAAGCGTCAGTCGCTCTCCACCAGCATGTAGGGTGGGGTGACCCGTCGACAGCAGAACCAGACCAGGAACTGGACCTAAACTTTACAAGATCTAGACTTAAAAACAGCCAGACGTTGGATCTGAACTGAACAAAACCTGAACCTGAAGGAGCAAATTAACTGGACCAGAACCCAGAAAAATGTTGGACCTGAACCTGACAGAAACTGCAACTGAAGTTCTGAACCCAGGGAAAAACTGGGCTCAAACACACCCTGAAACCAGACCTGAACTTAGCCAACTGAATGCAGCCTTTCTGACCCGGAAGAATCAGAAAAAAAAACATTAAAGTCTCACATAAAAAACCCAAAAAGGATCTCTTCATCGACCCGATCCTGCAGGATTCTGTTCAGACGGATGAGTGGTGGTCTGAACAAGTTCCTGACTGAAACAGAACCCGTTTGTGAGCCTCACCTCTTCTTCCCCGAGTACCACTCGATGAAGAACCAGTGCAGAACCAGTGGCAGCATGGCCATGAAGCCCAGGTAGAGCCAGTCGTAGAGCTCGGGCGACTCGGTGCAGCGCTCACAAACCTTCTGGATGTTGGCCCGCTCTCCTCGAGGACAAACCTGACACCGGAGACGACTGCGGTTAAAATGTGATCATATTGCTCCTTTTATTATCGGTCACCACTTTCAGACTTATCGACACGGATTCGTGTTGTGAACTTGGTGCTTTATAAATAAAGTTAAGCAGAATTGAAAAGCAAGGAGGTGAAGTGCGTTCAAACGGTTGTGGACTCTGCTGTGAATCCCTTCAGCTCCTCCACATGTGGAAAAAATGAAAACGCTGAGGAGGTTGTTTTTATTCAAGTTCAACGAGGCGTCGCAGCAGCGAGCGACAACTTCCTGTCTGCTTCACCCGATGCTTTTCAGGGTTTGTTTTGTCAGTCGGAGACGACCGGTCCTAACGTTCACATCCGGTCAGTGTTGTCCAAACTGTGGACTCATAACATCAGCTTTAATCAGTGTCAGCTGACAAAAACCTAAAGGTTTGATCTTAAACTATTGACCTTTTATTTCAAAGGCAGTCAATGCCGTGTCATGGAGTTTGATAAAAAATAATAAAAATAAAAATTTTTTTTTTTTCAACTCATATTGATGGTTTAATGGAACAAACTGGTGTAAAGTCTTTGACCACTTGATATCGCTCAGGAGAATTATTATTATGCTTGACTTTATAGTTTGTTATGAACATAAAACTTGATAAAGACATGATGTAAACATGAGCCACATTTCAGACATAACAATGTCACATGGCTTATTTTTACAACATACGTAATACAACTTTCAAACAAGATGTTCTGCAGTCTGGAATTGTGCAAAATTATAAAATACAACAAAGGGTAACAGAAGTTTAAATAAGTTTTATATCGAAAGATTTGAAGACAAATGATGTTAAGCACATTTTTGCCAAAACCAGCTAAAGGATGTCAGGACTGTATTCCAACGTATCTCGCCAATGTTTATTTATGTGAAACCTGACAATGGATGCTCAGCACATTAATATGAAGTAATTATGCATTCAAGTAGTTTTCGAAACACCAAGCTGTCCCGTATCACATATATACATATATCTGTACAGGTGGTCCCCGACTTACGATGTTCCGTGCTTACGAACAGTACTGTTGTACAGTAAATACAGCACTGGTATGTGTTTTTAGATTAAAGTGTGTTAGCTAACCGTTTGTAAATAAAGTTCTGTGCATGTTTATGAACCAGTATGTACACTTGTTCAGTCTCATGTTGATAAACGGGTGTGCGGCGCAGCGTTAGCATACATTTTCCGACTTACGACCAAAAATCCGGACTTACAAACGCCACGTGTAACGCGTTCCGACTTACAAATTTTCAAGTTACGAACGGTGCGTAGGAAGGAACTGAACTCGTTCGTAAGTCGGGGACCACCTGTATGTGCTATCATACACCTGCTTCAGTAAACTCACAGTCATCTAGAAAAGGCAGACAGCACTGTGAGAGTCATGTTCTTCGATTCATCCAGTGCATTTAACACAATCCAGCCTGATTTGTTTAGTCAGAAACTCCAGAAGACTCAGGTGGAGGCCTCAACAATCACCTGGATCAAAGACTACCTGACAAACAGACCACAGTTTGTGAGACTGAAGGGTTGTGTGTCTAACCAGGTGGTCAGTAGCTCAGGAGCACCACAGGGGACTGTACTCTCACCATTCCTTTTCACTCTGTACAAATCAGATTTCCAGTACAAAACGGACTCCTGTCATGTGCAGAAATATTCAGATGACTCTGCAGTGGTTCGGTGGATCAGAGATGGACAAGAAGCTGAGTAGAGGGAACTGGTGGACCACTTTGTGGCATGGTGTGGAAACAATCATCTCTTCTTGAATGTGAACAAAACAAAGGAGATGACTGTAGATTTCAGGAGAAACAGGGACAGGTCCAACCCTATTTCTATCATGGGAGAAGAAGTGTAGGTGGTGGAGAAGTACAAATACCTTGGGGTTCACCTGGACAACAGACTGGACTGGAGATGCAACAGTGAAGTGTCTACAAGAAGGGACAGAGCAGACTGTACTTCTTGAGGAAGCTGAAGTCCTTCAGTGTTTGCAGCAAGACGCTGCATATCTTCTACAAGTCTGTTGTAGAGAGCGCTGTCTCTTCTGCTATCATCTGCTGGGGTAGCAGCACCAGAGCAAGTGACTTAAAAAAGATCAACAAGCTCATAAAGAAGGCTGGCTCAGTTCTGGGGACTCCTCTAGAACCTTGGGAGATGATTGTACAAAGAAGGATTCTTCATAAAATGAAGAACATTATAGACAACCCTCAGCATCCTCTTCATCAGACTGTCATACAAGAACAGAGTGTCTTCAGTCAGAGGCTTCTTCAGATCCGCTGTAACAAGAGATCCTTCCTGCCCACAGCCATCAGCATCAGAACAACTCTTTAATGAAACCAGGATGATGAGTTACAGCAACATTTAATTTCCCTCTGGGATTAATAAAGTATTTTTGAATTTGAATACCTGTATACTGTAGTCATGACAATAATGTAGTGAGTGTGTGTATAGCGGAATATTTTGAACATAGACAAAGTGTTTATTTTTTTAAACTTATATTAAAGTGCGACTAAACCCAAAATTAACTTTTTTTAGCTGATAAACTCCCTAGAATGTGTTTAAAATGTTATCTAGCACTATGGCTGTGTTTATTCTCACATAATTGTGCATATCTGTGTAAATTGGCAATATTTGGCAATATTTGGTCTAAAAATGTGTTTACGGTAGTTCTATGGGTTGAACTGGTGGATTACACCTTAATTTTCTTATTTGTGCAAACGCTCATGTGTGACATGTCTGCTCATGTGTGATGTCACACAGGTGGTTCAAGCAGAGCCAATCCCCTGCAGAGATGAGAAGTGCATACCTTATATGGAAGTGCTGCATTTCACTCCTGACAAGCGGTTTTATTTTTCTTTTCATTTTCATTGTTTTAGGCCTTTGGTTTTGGATGGAATGGGTGGAATAGATAAATACATCTACATGTTTATTCTTTGTTGTTGCTTGGTGTATGTTGTTGGCTAGAGGTTTAATTTGCTTTAGGTTGTTGCAGGTGGAGGCGTGAACAAAAGCACAACTCTACCTCCACCCCTCCTTGTCTCTCGACACGCCCATTTTCAGGGAGATTTTGGAAGGAGGAGTTACCGTCTCAACCTGGGTTTAGTCTCACTTTAAGTTTAGTCACAAATAAAAAAAACTCCCTGAACTACCTTGAAAGGTTTTATAATCAAAATCAGACGACAAAATGATATCAAGCATTTGTCAAGTAAAATCCAAGCTTCAAACACGACCTTACTCTTTGTCGCATCTCAAAGTCTTGGAGTTTTAACAAGCAAGTTGAATTACCTCTTGGCAATTAAGTATCTATCTGTCTATCTGTACTGGTGCTGTTCGACACCGACCCGTCAGCTCTGTTGGCTTCTCATTGGTCAGATGCTTCACTCGACTGTCCTGTGCAGTGAGGAGTGAAGGTAAAGGTGTTTGGTACTCACGCCACACTCTTCCTCCACCGATCCGTTCACCATAATGCGACCACAGTACAGGCCGGGACATGTTAAACTCATGGCCACAGCTGAAAGATACCAATGAACAAAAACTGTAAGTAAACATCAGTTTAAACAAAAAAAAATTGTACAAACCGCATTCACATGACGTCATCTGAGACGTCTGTAAAAACCACCGAGTTGAATCAATGATTGTTTTTACCTCGGAGAGAGAAAGGTTAAAATAATTATCAGAATATCTGATTTATGGTCAGACTTAAAGGCCTGTGGCTTACTTACTCTTTAAGTAAGCACTTTGAGCTGCTTTTTGTATGAAGGGTGCTTTATAAATAAAATGGATTGATTGATAATACTTCAATTTAATATAACAATCTTCTGTTATTCTCCCCTTGACTGTGAGCCACGTTTTTTTATTTTTTTGCCACCAACAGTGGATGATAGTCAGTGCATCTGTAAAGACATTCTGTGGTACATGAATGGTCATGTGATGTGACCACTTGATTTTATATACAGTATTAGACTCTGTATAGTATACAGTGTCTCCCTGCAGGTTAATTTATGTTGTGTTTATGAGTAAAAAGCAGAATCTGGCATGTTGAAAACACCTTAAATATTCATACCTGAAGCATAATTAATTAGCAAACCAACATTATTCCAGAAGTTATTTCCAAACTACATCCTTTTGTACTTTTATAGGAAGTAAAATATACGAGTTGATTATCAAAAAATTAAACCTTTAAGACAAATTTTAGGATACCTCTAGTAGTACCTATAACACAAACGATCATAATCAATTTAAATGTATATTTTTAATTTTACACAAACAAACCCATATAGATCATTATTTTCTACAGGGAAATGTTTGTTTAAATATGTCCTTTTACATTCTTGTTCGGGTTCGGATGATGCTAATAGAATTGAGCCATTGGACCAAAACAGAACCGAGTTCGTCGCGGTTTCTTTATTTAAAAATAAATAAATAAACTAATACAAACAAAAAACGCTGCTCACCCGAACTCATCTTGACAACATTTATTCAGTAAAATATGTTTCTTTCCTGGATCCGATGCAAATTCCTTCCTTTTTTCTTCTTCTTCGTTTTGTTTCTCTTCTTCTTCGTCTGTTTTTCTTCTTCGTTGTATTTCACGCGATCAGCGAAGCTACTTAAAGGAGCAGTACCGCCCCAACAGGACGTGACGCGACTAACATGTCCGCGAGAAAAGACGAAAGAACATGCTTTTATATAAATTTCCTACATAAAGGAATGTAGCAATGTACGAGCTGAACTAAAAAAATGTATTTAAAAAATAAAAACTATTTAAATTATGGAATTAAAATAATGCCGGAAATGTGACAACATTGAGCTAAGGATTTTTTTAAAACATAAATTACACATTGTGTTTCCAGTAAAATAATGTTTACTGTTCAGTTGATTGATATGTATAGTTTGGCCAACTGTGTTGTTTTAAAGTGCTTTATAAATAAATTTGTATTACGTACTGTATATTTTTTGGTTGTCTTGCCAAATCACCCCATTCTGCTAAAGTTTGTGTTTGGTTGGTTATTTCTTTATCCTAACAATAAATTGTATTTATTGTTGTGCAGCACGGTGGCACAAGAGCTGCTGCCTCTCAGCGAGCAGGTTCTGGTTTATTTGATTTGATTAACCTTTATTAAACTGGGTAATTGAGATCACGGATCTCTTTCGCAAGGTAGGCCTGGAGGCAGTCTAACATGCATGTTTTTGGTCTGTGGGATAAAACCGGAGTACCTGGAGAAAACCCATGCAAGCACGAGAAGAGCAAACTCCATACAGAAAGACCCCATGTCCAACTGGGGGTTGAACCCATACCTTCTTGCTGTGAATCAACAGTGCTAACCACTGAGCCGTCGTGCTGCCAATCAAATTCCGGTCCAGGTCTGGGGGCCTTTCTGGGTGGAGTTCGCATGTTCTTTCCGTGCATGCATGGGTTTTCTCTACTCCAGTTTCCTCCCACAGACCAAAAACATGTTGGGCTGATTGGTAACTCTAAAGGGCGAAATATACCTGAGCGTACATGGAGTACGCCTATACGCCACGTACGTATGTCAAGGCAAAAGCGTAGCCCCGCGTAGCCCCTCAGGGCATGTACGCGCAAAGCTTTTTTTTTTACGACCGCGGACGCTTGCGCGGTGTCTGACCATAAACTTCCCCGGCGCCGGACTGTTTTGTATGTTACACAAATGAAATAAATTCCCCTTCTTTATCGCTGATCGGGCCTTTTCTTTTGTTTTTTTGCCTAAAGTCAAGTAACCGCTTCTTCCTCCGTTCACTCGATGACTGAAATGAATGAATTCAGGTCCTACCTGGGTGCGCAATGTTTTAAATATTCCCTGGTGGACTGTGTGCTGCAGGAAAAGCGCTCCCTGTTATTATTTTTATTTCTGAGATAACTTTTTATAACATATATAGTAGAAACACCGCATCAGAACACCGCAGAAGTCTTCAGCGAGCTGCTCATGATGCATTCTCGAGGTTTCACTGAGCTGACTGAAAGCTGTCAATCATTTCAGTAGGCGTGTCAGCAAGTGACCAATCAGCGAGCTCAGTTGAGTCCCCTCCGCACGCAGCTGCTCATATTACAACAAGGATCTGGAGCGAGAACGCGAGCGTTTGAAAGCTGATAAAAGCCGAGCTATAGCAGCGGAAACATGCGCACAAAATGCGCACGTACAGTGGCGTACTTCATGTACGCTGAGGTGTAGTCCAGGCTTTAATTGTCCCTAGGTGTGTGAGAGAGAGTGCATGGTTGTTTGTCTTGTATGTCTCTATACCCCTTTGAGAGAGAGTGCATGGTTGTTTGTCTTGTATGTCTCTATACCCCTTTCATAAAACAGCTCAATCTGGCTCTGATGCGTGTTCAAGCCTCCAACGAGCATTCATAAAAAACATGAACGCGCATTGCCGAGTTAATTTTACTCGCCTTTGATCCGCCGCTGAGCCGCCACAGTTCATAGTGTCAGGGCCGGTTCCGAGCTGGGCAGACCCACTTCTGAATGCAAGATGCAGATCCGCGCTCAGAATACAGATGACATCAGTGTGCGACCGCAGTCAACAGGCAGATTTACAGGTAGTCCCCGACTTACGAGCGCTCTGACCTACGAGGTTCCGGACTTACGAGCTGGCGAATTTTTGGAAAAAACGCAAAAAATACAGAATTTTTCTGTGTTTTTTCACCACAGTTCGTTAGCTAAACATGTGGACACACGTTTCCGATCATTTTTATGCACTCGTAAGCAGTTTTTCGATGAAAAACGAGTGTTTGTAGTCGCGCTAGCAAAACCGTTCCAACTTACGAGCGAAATTCCGGACTTACGAGACACGTGGCGGCCGTTCCAAGTTACGAATTTTCGCTTTACGAGCAACTCGTTGTAACGGAACTCGCTCGTAAGTCGGGGACTACCTGTATTC
>JBBPBX010010676.1:9443-57454 GCA_038048925.1 Garcialebias charrua
GATCAGCATCAGCATGATGTGATATTTTTATTTTTATTTATTCATGAGTCTAACAGCCTCAGGGTAGAAGCTGTTCCTCAGTCTAGTGGTTCTACATTTGATGCTCCTCAACCTCCGTCCTGAGGGGAGTGGGGCAAAGAGTGAGTGTGCTGGGTGAGTGAGGTCTTTCATGATGCAGGTGGCTCTTTTCCTGCATCTGGAGGTGTAAATGTCTGTGATGGTGGGGAGACTGACTCCAACAGACTTCTGTGCAGCCTTCACCACTCTCTGTAGAGCTTTCCTCTCTGCAACTGTGCAGCCTCCATGCCACACGTTGATGCTGGAGCACAGGATGCTCTCCACTGCACACCTGTAGAAGGAGGTGAGGACTGGGCTGCTCAGACCAGCTCGTCTCAGCCGTCTGAGGAAGTAGAGTCTCTGATGACCTTTCTTGATCAGGCTGGTGGTGTTGTTGCTCCAGCTGAGGTTATCATTCATGTGTACACCCAAGTATTTGTAGCTGGAGACCACTTCCACTGCAGATCCACTTATGTTCAGTGGGGTGTGGGTGTGTTTGTTCCTTCTTAACTGTTGGTTAAGAAGTCTAGGACCCAGTTGCATAGAGAGGGACTTGATCCTAGTGTGATTAGTTTGTCCATCAGGTCGGGGGATCATGGTGTTGAAGGCAGATGCGAAGTCCACAAAGAGCATACAGACGTAGGAGTCCTTCTGCTCCAAGTGTATGAGAACAATGTGGACCACAGAGAAGATGGCATACTCTGTTGAGCGATTCTCACAGTATGCATACTGGTGATGATTTGACCAGAACGGCCCCACAGAGAAAACCCCCACCCCCTTATTTTAATATAAGAACATTAAATAAAAAGCAGTTTAAATAAATAAATAATTAATTAATTAAATAAATAAATCTTGAAATAAATAAAAATAAATCTTATAATAATTTTAAAATAAATCTTGAATAAAAACTAAACACAGGTAGTCCTCGACTTACGATGGCCTCGACTTACGACGTTTCGGGGTAACGTCCCGCATCTCATAAAAAAAAGAAAATAAATAAATAAAATAAATTCTTATTTTATGTGTTTAAATGTTCTTGATTTTACATGTACAGCACTTTGTTGCAGCTGTGGTTGTTTTAAATGGCTTAATAAATAAAGTATTATTATGTTTATGTTTATGTTTATTAAATTTGTTCATTTTTTTTACAAAAGAAACAATACAAGACAATCTCATAAATGATAGTGTACAAAATGTAAAAAAATGAAAGGTAGCAGAAAGAAGAATAAATCTTATTATATCTGCCCCTTACTTCCAACAATCAGATTAAACAACAATAATCAGCCATGTAAACAATAATAATCTTCAACCAACTTTTTCCAACAATCAGATTAAACAATAATAATCTTCAACCAACAGTACAAAATGACTAACTCTTTCTAATTTTCTAACTAATACAATACACATTACGCTATTTCATATATTTTTTTAACACATTTGTTTTGATCATTTTTTTAAATGTAAACATTGACTTGGCATTTTTAACTACATTCTCCAAGCCATTCCATAATCTAATTCCCTGAATTGAGGTAGAACGTCCCTTCAAACTGGTTCTGAATTGTGGTTTTACAAACAACTCTGTCCCCTTAAGATTATAACAACTTTGTCTTTTAACAAAGTGCATTTGGATATTTAAAGGTATTATAATTATTTCTATTTTTATTTTGAAGCCAATTTACGCAGTTTCCGGTTAGCTGCGGATGCTACAAAACTTGTTGGAGCAAGCTGGACAGACAGCCGGCTTTGGACGGACCGTATGTCCGATCAGAGGTTGCTGCGCTCGGATACATGAGCTGGAAACGCTCGGTGAATTCTGTGGAAGTCTCACAGTTCCAGGGATGAGGAGCCCGGCTTTGGACAGACCGTGTGTCCAATCAGAGGTTGGATCAGAGGAACGGCTTTGCAGCCTCAGATGTTGGAGGGACACCGAGCTAACATGCTAACAGGCGGAGGAACGGCTTCACCAGCATACCAGTAGGCCATTAACTCTTTTTTCCTTTCATTATGGCTCTGAATGTATGTGTTTTTTGATAATTATGTAGGGTAACCCCCTCCCTGGGCTGCCACCTTACCATGGGGGTTTGAGTGTCCCAATGATCCTATCCTAGGAGCTATGCTGTCAGGGGCTTCATGCCCCTAGTAGGGTCACCCAAGGCAGACAGGTCCTAGGTGAGGGACCAGACAAAGTGCAGCCCAAAGACCCCAATGATGAGTACAATAATTGGACAGAATGTTCCCTCGCCCGGACGCGGGTCACCGGGGCCCCACTCTGGAGCCAGGCCCGGAGGTGGGGCACGTTGGCGAGCGCCTGGTGGCCGGGCTTTTACCCATGGAGCTCGGCCGGGCACAGCCCGAAGAGGAGACGTGGGTCCCCCTTCCCATGGGCTCACCACCTATGGGAGGGGCCAAAGGGGTCGGGTGCAATGTGGGATGGGTGGTGGCCGAGGGCGGGGACCCTGGCGGTCTGATCCTCGGCTACAGAAGCTGGCCATTGGGACATGGAATGTCACCTCTCTGGTGGGGAAGGAGCCTGAGTTAGTGTGTGAGGTTGAGAGGTTCCGGCTAAAAATAGTCGGTTGCCCTTTGTCACCGATTCTGCCGTTTGGCGCATAGGCACAAACAACAGTCAGAGCCTGTCCCCCCACACGTAGGCAAAAGGAGTTGACCTCAACTCGGGATGTTGTGAGTCAGTGGGCGGAATACTTCGAAGACCTCCTCAATCCTACTGGCATCGTCTTCCACTGAGGAAGCAGAGCCTGGGGACTTTGGGTCGGGTTCTCCGATCTCTGGTGCTGAGGTCACCGAGGTGGTTAAAAAGCTCCGCGGTGGCAGGGCTCCAGGGGTGGATGAGATTCGCCCTGAGTTCCTTAGGGCTCTGGATGTTGTGGGGTTGTGTTGGCTTACGCGACTCTGCAATATCGCGTGGACATCGGGGGCAGTTCCCTTGGATTGGCAGACTGGGGTGGTGGTTCCCCTATTCAAAAAGGGGGACCGTAGGGTGTGTTCCAACTATAGGGGGATCACACTCTTAAGCCTCCCTGGTAAGGTCTATTCAGGGGTTCTGGAGAGGAGGGTCCGTCGGATAGTCGAACCTCGGATTCAGGAGGAGCAGTGTGGTTTTCGTGCTGGTCGTGGAACACTGGACCAGCTCTACACCCTCAACAGGGTCCTGGAGGGTGCGTGGGAGTTTGCCCAACCAGTTTACATGTGCTTTGTGGACTTGGAAAAGGCATTCGACCGCGTCCCTCGGGGGGTTCTGTGGGGGGTACTCCGGGAGTATGGGGTACCAGGCCCATTGATATGGGCTGTTAGGTCCCTGTACGACCGGTGTCAGAGCTTGGTCCGCATTGCCGGCAGTAAGTCAGGCTCGTTTCCAGTGAGAGTTGGACTCCGCCAAGGTTGCCCTTTGTCACCGATTCTGTTCATAACTTTTATGGACAGAATTTCTAGGCGCAGCCAAGGTGTTGAGAGGATCCGTTTTGGTGGCCTTAGAATCGCTTCTCTGTTTTTTGCAGATGATGTGGTCCTATTGGCTTCATCAGATCGTGATCTACAGCTTTCGCTGGAGCGGTTTGCAGCCGAGTGTGATGCGGCCGGGATGAGGATCAGTTCCTCCAAATCCGAGGCCATGGTCTTGAGCCGGAAAAGGGTAGCATGCCCTCTCCGGGTCGGGGAGGAGGTCCTGCCCCAAGTGGAGGAGTTTAAGTATCTCGGGGTCTTGTTCACGAGTGAGGGAAAACTGGAGCATGAGATCAATAGGCGCTGTACCGGTCTGTCGTGGTGAAGAGAGAGCTGAGTCAAAAGGCAAAGCTCTCAATTTACCGATCGATCTACGTTCCCACCCTCATCTATGGTCATGAGCTTTGGGTTGTGACAGAAAGAACAAGATCTCGGATACAAGCGGCTGAAATGAGTTTTCTCCGCAGGGTGTCTGGACTCTCCCTTACGCCAAAAATACACTACACGCGTTGCAGCTCCGCCCCGCTCCGGTCCGACCTCCGCAGCAAATACGCACCCATTATAATCAATGACAGAATTTACACTGGCTCCGCACGGCGGCGGCGAGCTGCGGAGAGCGGACGGCAGTCCGTCAAAATTAGAAATTTTTCTATTTCTGCCGGACGCCGGAGCTGTGCCGGAGTCAACTTTTGAAGATTACGTCGCACCAACAGGAAAAGGAACGAGCACAACTTCCGTATTTACAAAATAAAATCACCACGGGCGGACTAATCCTAGCTCTATACGGATTTATTTGTACAAAAATGCTGTCAAACTATCATTTATGACTACGCCTACAAACGCAATACAAGAAACAAAAAGAAATACAAGAAATAAATAAAGTATTTTATTCTGAAATGTAATACATCACTTCCTGTTGCTCAAACCATGTCCTGTCGCTCATTTACGAGAGAAGATCAAGGCAGCAGTCTCTACTTTTGTTCTCTTTCTTCCACCGAGTGAATTGTTTTGTTCTGACTTACTTATTTATCACTTGATTTATCGCGCGATCTCGCAATTCCCGCGCATGCGTCTCGGAGCGGCGCATCCACTCGGACCTGAGCTGAGCGGAGGAAGTGGAAATTGGACTCGCTCAGCTGCGACCTGCGGAGCGGGGCGGAGCGGAGCCGCGTGTAGTGTATTTTTGGTGTTAGAGATAGGGTGAGAAGCTCAGTCATCCGGGAGGGACTCGGAGTAGAGCCGCTGCTTCTCCACATCGAGAGGAGCCAGTTGAGGTGGCTCGGGCATCTGGTTAGGATGCCTCCTGGACGCCTCCCTGGTGAGGTGTTCCGGGCATGTCCCACCGGGAGGAGACCCAGAGGAAGACCCAGGACACGCTGGAGGGACTATGTTTCTCGGCTGGCCTGGGAACGCCTTGGGATTCCCCCAGAGGAGCTGCTCCAAGTGGCTGGGGAGAGGGAAGTCTGGGCCTCCCTACTTAGGCTGCTACCCCCGCGACCCGACCCCGGATAAGCGGACGAAAATGGATGGATGGATGGATGGATGTAGGGTAATGTGTTAGGATAGGCTAAGTGCTTGGTAAAATAGTACAGTACTGTTCGTATGAGGCGCCGTTTGGACGTATTTTCCGACTTACGACGATTTTCGAGTTACGTACGGGCGTAGGAACGGAACTGCGTCGTAAGTCGGGGACCACCTTTTCTATTGAAATGTTTTATTTCATGGGATGGAAAATTTATTAATAATTTTTAAATACCACTATTTATATATCTATTTATTTAATTTTGAATGAAACCGCTCTCCATATTCCTTCCCCATCACTGATTTTAACTATTTTACTTTCCAGAAAATTTGTGTTACCTGGGTTCTTTCTCCTCAATATGATATTTCCCCTTCAAGGTGTTCTCTATAACTCCATAAGCAGGACATTTCTAATCTTAAGGCAAAATCTCACCATGCACAACGCACAAGCTAATATACTACACGCTGCATTTCCACACACACACGCGCATCCACGCACGCACGCACACACCGGTCATCAGCTGACGTCACTAACATGGCTGTACGCTAACGCGCAACACAGAGGTGTCTCCCCCTCCTCCCCCCGCCCCAACAACAAAACCCCATGAAGAGATGAGCACCTGCTACCTGCTAAGCTAAGTGACAGAGGAAGACCACTGTTTCTTAAAGTGAAATTTTGCCATCCACTGCGCCTCTAAGCCACCCCGCCAGAAAAAAAAAAACTCTTTGGATCTGGATGATTCACGTAAATGACATATTTTAGTTTGAAAACAGCAAATATTGCCAAAAAGCAACTACTTTAGTTTGCAGGTATGAAATCAACAGCAAGATTGTTAAACTTTGGACACAGCTGTTCCAACAATTATCTCAGACAAACATCAGAACTCGTTCTGATTGGATAAATCAGGTTGAGGTTCTGGAATGGCCTTCCTTGAAAGCTCCGACATCAACGTGAAACAAAATCTGTGGTCTTTGCTTAAAAGCCCATTTTGTGCAGAAAACCATTCATTTAAATACACTCCAAGAAGAGAGCAAGAAGGTACACTTGCCAAGAGACTTTAAGAAAATATTAGTGGGAAGCAAGGATGTTGACTTTGTGTGGATCAGAAAAAAGCCCATTTAAACTTGTACATTCCATATTTTTGCCACACTATGTTTACTTAGCATGTTAATTTCCATGTATGTGTTGTTGAATCTGCCGATAACCAACTTGGAGCACTTCCGAATGGGATTGTAGCCAATGCATGTGACCACATGCCCAGTCCTGCTTCCAAATTTCAATGACCGGGCCAGAGAGGAGTGTGTGTGTCCCATGACACAGATATGAGACCGCCACCTCTCACCCAGGACCCTAGTATGCTGTCCCACAATGGTAAACCAGCACAACCCCACTACAGAATTTTGAGCATCCTTACGCATTCAATCCATTTTTCAGTAGGTTTTTTTTACACCTTTTGCCCCTTCTTCACATATTAAATATCATTTACCTTATTGATGACTGATTATTATGATATTATTTCCATTAAATTGTTTCTTTTTATTGTTCAACATTATGCTATAGGAAGTTCTTCAATGGGCGCTCTGTATTGAGGAAAGCCGGACCAGTTGAAGAAACCCTAAAACTGATCATGCTGAGCTGCAGCAAATGTGTTCAGCTGTGTTTTGTTTGACTTGCCAATGAATGATTCACCAGGCTCATCATCCAGGGAGGAAAGCAGATGTGAGGAGTAATCGGGAGGAGCTGCATTTGGGGGAGGCAAACCGAGCTGTGTGAGGCGGCGCCATCATCGTCGTCCCTTTGGGTGTTTTTGATGGCTCCGCTGACACGGTGTTATTTGTTTCCTCTCTGTTGTTTCACTTTGTCATCCATCTAACCGCGCTGCTGCGTTCGGGTGTTTTCCTCTCCGATGCAGACATGTAATTGGTTTGCAAGTTGCCGTTTTGTTTGTGACAGTGGTGCAGCATATGGGGGAGATTAATGGGGAGTTTTGTTTGTTTAAACCGCTTCAGGGTGGTGGAGTTAAATGAGCGCCGGGTTTGGGAAGTTGAATGAGACAGAATTAAACTGGGGTTTTCTTTTTGCATTTGCACCAGCACTTCTCAGCTGTGCATCTTCTCTGCAGTTTGAATAAACTGTTCAAATACAAAGCAGTTCAACACAATGACCAATAAATACAATGTACTTGTACATATGCCAGTGAGACTGTGTGGTGTGGGCTGCCTGATGCGACAAAGCAAGAAATGTCTCATCCTAAAATATAGGACATAGCCCACTGACTAATTGATAGCATAAATAAAAAAAATACTTGAAGTCTGGTATCAATGAAATGTATTATTTCCAATCCACATTTTCCAGGTGACCCTTTTGGACACTTGTCTTCAGTGTAGTTAGGCCTGGAGAAGGAAAGAGGAAAGGTGAAAGTGTTTGAGATCCCGTTTCTTCCTTTCTGGGTCATGGTGGTACCCATGTCCAGCAGTCCAGTAAAACCCTGGACAAGTTGCAAGTCCATCCCAGGGACACATAAAGACAAACAACTACAGTACTCACACATAGGAATGAATTTAGTTACCAGTCAGCCTAACATGCATGTTCCTGGTATGTGGGAAGAAACCAGAGTACCTGGAAAAACCAATGCATGCATGAAGAGAACATGCAAACTTCACCCAGAAAAACCAGACCAGGATTCCATCCTGCAACCTTCTTGCAGAGCGGCGGCAGATCTACCATCGGAGCCATCGCGTTTATTCTGCACAGAAAACCCATTCACCATCATCCTCTCCTGCTTCCTCCACAGAAAGGCTGAAACTGATGGTGGAAGACCATAGATCAGGAAGACAACCTAGTTTGGATGTGATGCCTGCAGTGCTGACATCATGATAGATTAAGATCTTGACATGGTCCAAGAGAAGTCCTGATGAGGTCTTTAGACACATATTGGGAAAACAATGGTCTAAGGTAGAGCTCAACTGAAACCTGCAGCTGCCTTCCAATAAAAGAAAAGTTTGAAGGTCAGACAGGACAAATACTGAGCTGTTTGGAGTCTGAAGTACAGTATGTGTGGAGGGCTTTCAAACCAAATAACATTGTACCATCTGTCAAGCAAGGTAGTGATACCATCATGCTATGGGGCTGTTAGGTTGAAATAATGGATAACTACCTTGGAGTTCTTCAATTTCACCTCAGCTAAACAGTTAGATGGTTTGAATTTGGACACAGTTGGGTTCTCCAACAGAACAACAATCCCAAATGCATCAGAAATGGATCTTATTGGACAAATCAGGCAAACATTAAGTTCCAAAAAAGGCCTTCTCAAAGCCTTGACCTCAACCCAACTGAAAATCGGTGGAATATGGTTAAAAATCATGTCTGTGCCAAGAAACCTTCTTCTTCTTTCGGCTGCTTCCTTCTCCAGGAGTCACCACAGTGAACTACGTCGCACGAAGACGTGGCAATTATTTCTATGCTGGATGCCCTTCCCGACGCAACCACAGACCACGGAGTCACCACAGCCCTCCATGTGGAGCAGAAACCAACCAATATAAACAGACTACCAGTTCTGCCAGATAAAAGTCAAGTCAAAGTCAACTTTATTGTCAGAACTGCAATATGTACAGGACATACACAGGATTGAAATTGCGTTTCTCTCAGTCCCTCGGTGCAACAGTAACCATTTAAACATTGAAACATTTAATAAACATACGCATAAAATAGTAAAAGTGTAACACTTGTAAAAAGAGTGGTCAACGACCAGAAAAAAACTAAATACTCGGGACAGAAGCTCGCCAATGGAGACAAAAGGTTCAGATGCAACTTGCTAACAAGAACCTTTTTAACTTAATTCTAATTTATGGTCACTCCAATGTTCATGACATAAATTTAATTTACAGCAACACGTCTAACTAGCTGTAGCTAACATAGTTCATAGAGAGCTCCAGCTTATCTTAATCTCAAAGATTTTATTAGAAAGACATACGTTATCCTGCCTCATTAAAATCTGCTGTCTGGAGAAAGTCCCATTTTCATGGCCTCCTTTAGCCCACTCTGACTCTACGTCACTTACTTTGCCACTGTCTCACACTCCACTGTCACCCAGACAGATCGTTTTCTTTTTTTCTCCCTCTTTCAAACGTGCACATGTTCACTTTCCTCTATCAATTTGTGCCCCAGATGTGAGAGCCCAAGTCCGTGACTCTCTATTAATTATTTATGATGTAATTAGCCAGTAGGGAAATCATATTAAAGAATCTTAACTCAGACCGGAGGGAAACTGTAAGCACTTCATCAAGTTATGGACCAGACGACCAAACATTTTCCAGGACCCAGTTCAGTGGCTAAAAAGCAACACAAATTGGATAACTTTTAGAAGTTGCCCAAACATTTTCAAAGAGTACATTCTACACAATTGTTTGCCTCAATTTTTTTGCTCATGTGCCTCACATTGGTCACTTCAATCATTTGAGGAAACTTTACTTTTAAGCAATATAAAAACTAAAAAGCATAGTTTCTTCAAATTAATTAGGTGGTCGGTTTACACGCATGGTGGTGGCCATGTTGGATTTTGACTTGGCAACCCATTTTATGATAGTGACCCTTTTTTACATCTAATGCAGCCACTCACCAAAATTGAAGTCAGTACCTCACTTATTTGTCAAGTTATGCTCACAGCCTGCATGGACAGACAGACAGAGGGTATTTCCAATTCCCCATTTCCGCTCGGTGATGGGGGACAACAAACTCGTTGTGATTTTTATTTATTTATTAATTTACCCATTATTTATTCAGATAGTCTCATTGAGCCACGAGAACTCATTTTCAAGGAAGACCTGTTTAGGGCCCAGATAGTGGAGCTTTAAGGGCCTTGCTCAGGGGCCCAGAGTGGGGCGAATGAGGTTGGAGGTACCCACATTGTTTTTTTTTTTCACTGTTTAGTCAACATGTCCTCATTCCCAACTCGTCATATACTGTATTGACGCTTGGGCTCATGTTCCTCCGCGTCACATACTTGATGCGTCGGGTCGGCCCTTCTCGTCACTATTTGGTGTGCAGGGTGCTCTCATTTGCTTGTTTGGGGTTCAAGGCTTAAATAAAAGGGGAATGGTTAAGTTTAGGGTTAGTTATAAGGTTAGGCTTAGTGTTTAATTTTTGCCAGTAAAATCCTTCCTCTTCATAGGGAATGAGGATGGGTTGGTTTAGTCTGGTCTCTTGAAAAATAGATTTAATTGGATGAGAGTTAAACTGTAATCCTGCCACCTCATGCTCAGCCGTTACTGTTTTCATAAAGTGTTGGATCAGGTCTATTAATTGTCAATCTCCAGAAATGGGCAGAAATGCTTTTTTTATTATTTAACCTGTGTTCAGGTGGTCTATCTGAGACATGAGGACTCATTTTGAAGAGAGACTTGTTTTAGAAAGACAACAATAAAAGCAATTAAAAATAATAATGTAATAAAAGGAATACAGTATATTCAAAGTGCCATGGTAAAATACTAAAAACAAGAGAAAGCCTGTAGAGATTTTTTGAATGACCTATACCAAACGTTTAAAACCTCAAAGAAATCAAAGTGGACAGCTTCAAAGTTTGTTGCAAGTCTTCCAGTTTACAGGATCAGAGCAAGAGAAGGCTTTGCCAAGTTCAGTCCACACTACGGGAACGCTGGAGGTAACGAAAGCCTGGGAGAAACACCGTAACTGCATTGATGCACCCCTACCAGAAGTCCTTGGAGCATTAAAAAAAGGCACAATTCACTGGCAAAAGTTCAGAAAAAACACTTAACTCACCAGTCCACCACAGGCAAGGAACCAAATTACAGAATATCATACTGTAATCATAATCAGAATAAGCTTTATTATCATTGTACCGAGATACAGTGAGATTGTGTTTGTACAGTCGTCGGAAAGATGGGGGGAGTGCATGTTGTTGCTGCTACAGGAGCACGGCCTCTTATTCTTTATCAGAATACTTTTTAGATAGAAAAAGGTAAAAGGCCATGAGGATGGATGGTGGTATTAAAAAAAATATCTCTTCACATCTTGTCCTATCAGGACACGATTTAAGACATCAAAAAACTCTACCAGCAAGTACATTTATAGACACGTTATATATGCATTTGACATCAAGACGGTGAGATTTGTCCATGAAGCACTTCCAGATAGGCCATAGTCCTGATAAGATGTTGGTTAGCTGGCAGTTCTGATAAGCCTGCACAGACGTTCTCAGGGGGAGGGGGGTTGTGGTAGATGAAGCTTCTTCTAAGTTTACCCATGTCCCAGGAGAAATTGGATAGTCGGCCTGCTTTCGAGGCCAAACGGGGGAGTCAGATTCAGATAAGCCACATTTGTTGATTTGTCAATGTCAATTTTATTTATATAGCACATAAAAACAACCGAAGCCGACCAAAGTGCTGTACAGTTAAAAAAATAAAAAAATAAAAAAATAAATATATAAAAAAATAAAATTAAAAGAGTAAAATGCATCTAGTGCTCTGATTTCTTCAGGCAAACTTTTTTTCTTGACAGCCTTGTGTCCTGCTCGTACTTTCAATCCAAAATGGCCCGATTTGTGGGCATTCCACTAGCCTGGTTAAAACCAGACCCTTGTCCTTCACTTTGCTTCGTACTAGGGTCTGGGACTTCTCCTATAGAGAACCGATTCTTGCTGGAGGCGTGGCCTCTGCTGAGGTTACCCAATCGTTAACGTTTGGCCGTGACGTATGTTGCAGCTCCGCGCAACATACGTCACGTTAGCCTGTCCAGTCCAGTTAGCCTGGCGAGGTCCAGGCTAACTATTCAGATAAATAGCTCAGAAACCACTCGTGGATATTTTTTCTGCTACCAGTGTGTAATTATATGGCTCTAATTTACTGACTGTTGGCCTGGATGAAACATTTGAGATAAAATTCGATTTTTTATAATTTATTTTCGTAGCGCACCCGAGGCTGTTTGGAAAATGTCAAACCGAAACAATTTAAATCCAGCAGATTTGACCATTTCGTGAATTGATTTAGGAACTGTTAAGCTCAGGAACACTTGTGCTATAACGTCAGCTAAGAAATATATTTTTTCTCAGCAAAGAAATAATAGTTTTTTACCTTGTTTTCTTGAAAATTCCTTCGTGCCGGCAGCCATTTTAAGCAGGGCAAACTGACGACGTCAGTCGACGTCGTTCAAAACTCCGCCTTCTGTTCTCTGATTGGTCCGGTCAAAAATCTACCGGAGAAATCGTTGTCTATGGGAGAAGTCCCAGACCCTAGTACGAAGTGAAGTGAAGGACAAGGGTCTGGTTTTAACCAGGCTAGCATTCCACATATCCATGCTATGAGTCTCCTTCAAGGTTGTCTCCAACATGCTGGCAAGTCCTAGAAGCCGCAGGTGGCCTGTGATTCTCACAAATCGCTTCCATCTTACAGTTTAGCTTGTAAATCAGATGATTTTTAGTACTCGTAGCATGAACCAAAGTTTCAAGGCAGGCAGCCTGACGAGGGCCAAATTAGCTGCAGCTGTCTTCTTTGTTTGTTGATAAACCAGGAACCAGACGATTCCAAAATGCAAGAATCCTGTTATAAATCCAATTATATATGTCTTCGGCGTCCTCCTGAGACAATACAGAAATACACATCAGCTCCCACATCCATGACGTATCCTGTAACGGAAGCCTCCTGACCCTGTCGCTTTGTTGACCTTTTTTTTGTTGATTGCGTTGAAAGTCCAGCTCATCAGATCCATAATAATATTTTTTGTTTGGAAGATGTGTAACAGGAGTTCCTAGACAAAGAGCAAAAACGCAGGAGGAAGAGAACAGGGGAGGGAGAGAAAAGGCGTCCGCCTTGTGTGAGCAGGAAAAAAAAGTGGATTCAGTCCGAGTCAAACTTTCAGCTCAGTCATCGGGAACATTGAATGAGCAGTCGTAGCTTCTTTACAGACAGGAAGGTCAACAGAATCGAAGGATTTACATGTATTGATCAAGACTGTTTTAGGTCTGTAAGGAAAAACTGATTTTGATAGAGATTAGGTGCAAAATCATGATTCGTTGGTTCTGGACCCAGAGTGATTGTTTCAGAACCTCCCACTCCACTTTCAGTTTCCATTTTTCCTTCCTACAGCAGCTCTGTTTAACCAAGATCATCTACAGTACACGTAACATCCCTCTGTGTTCATGTACACATGGAAACGTGCTTATCGTCACTCTGTTTTCAAACTTTCAAAGGCCTCCCTGATGCATAAATTGTTTTTGCACTTGTACTGCGCTGTTGAAAACAATAAAATAAAATGGTATGTTCTTCCTTTGTTTACCTTGTGCCATTGGCTGCTGTTATTTTAACCATAAATCTGGTTGTCAGCCTTCGACTGGTAGATTGAACAGACAAAATGGACTGTGACTTCGAGCGTAGAAGGAGTTTGTTCCACGACATTACACAACCGTTTGCAGGACGCCTCCATCCTGACAGAGAGTGGCTCCGTTACCAAACGGAAAAAGAGGAAAGAGGACATAAAACCAGGAGAGCAGGAGCTGCAGGTGGGTTGTTACAGAACAGCAGCAGACATTTTATGATACAAATGAGGTCAGCTACTTTTGAATGAGGCATTGCAAGGATTTAAACGTTTTCAGTTTTCACATATGTCTGTAAATCTTATGTTCTCTGTTTGATTAGCTGGATAGCCCATTTGCACTTGCACTCTTCAAGAGAACCGCATCAGGGTTCCCAAAGTTTCAGAGTCCTCTTGTTTGGTCTATACCAGTGCTTCAAATGAGCATTTACATTTGCCCTAGCAAAACTGACTACAGTACTTCAGGAAACAAACTCCAGTCTATTTAAAGTGGACCAAACTTCTCTGTTGCCAAAACAAATTTTAAGCAGTTTTAATCAACCCTTGTCAATTCTGTTAGGTGCGATCTCTAGAGATGTGTCAGCTCTCGTAGTATCTATTGTGAACGACTCTCAGCTATTAACACTAACTTTTTTTTTTTTTTCCATTTATAGATGGCCTCCCTTCACACCTTATAGCCATCCTCTCACTCCAATATGTATTTTTTTTAATAGAGAGAAAGAAAGAAAAGAGAAAGTGAGACAACAAAACAACAATTATCCACAAAAAGAGCACAAGGCAAACACACCAAACCTCCGTCCACAATCCTGCAAAGCACATGACAGAACACAGCAACGAAACATACAAGCATAAAGACTGATAATATTCATGACCTTGCAGTAGATTTCTATAAATAAACATACCCATACCTACAAATATATATACAGTATACATACATATATATTTATATTCATTTATATACCATCCATCCATCCATCCATTTTCTTCCGCTTATCCGGGGTCGGGTCGCGGGGGTAGCAGCCTAAGTAGGGAGGCCCAGACTTCCCTCTCCCCAGCCACTTGGAGCAGCTCCTCCGGGAATCCCAAGGCGTTCCCAGGCCAGCCGAGAAACATAGTCCCTCCAGCGTGTCCTGGGTCTTCCTCTGGGTCTCCTCCCGGTGGGACATGCCCGGAACACCTCACCAGGGAGGCGTCCAGGAGGCATCCTAACCAGATGCCCGAGCCACCTCAACTGGCTCCTCTCGATGTGGAGAAGCAGCGGCTCTACTCCGAGTCCCTCCCGGATGACTGAGCTTCTCACCCTATCTCTAAGGGAGAGTCCAGCCACCCTGCGGAGAAAACTCATTTCAGCCGCTTGTATCCGAGATCTTGTTCTTTCGGTCATAACCCAAAGCTCATGACCATAGATGAGGGTGGGAACGTAGATCGATCGGTAAATTGAGAGCTTTGCCTTTTGACTCAGCTCTCTCTTCACCACGACAGACCGGTACAGCGCCCGCTTCACTGCGGACGCTGCACCTATCCGCCTATCGATCTCACGCTCCAGTTTTCCCTCATTCGTGAACAAGATCCCGAGATACTTAAACTCCTCCACTTGGGGCAGGACCTCCTCCCCGACCCGGAGAGGGCATGCTACCCTTTTCCGGCTCAAGACCATGGCCTCGGATTTGGAGGAACTGATCCTCATCCCGGCCGCATCACACTCGGCTGCAAACCGCTCCAGTGAAAGTTGTAAATCACGAACTGATGAAGCCAGTAGGACCACATCATCTGCAAAAAACAGAGAAGCGATTCTAAGGTCACCAAAACGGATCCTCTCAACACCTTGGCTGCGCCTAGAAATTCTGTCCATAAAAGTTATGAACAGAATCGGTGACAAAGGGCAACCTTGGCGGAGTCCAACTCTCACCGGAAACGAGCCTGACTTACTGCCGGCAATGCGGACCAAGCTCTGACACCGGTCGTACAGGGACCTAACAGCCCTTATCAAAGGGCCTGGTACCCCATACTCCCGGAGTACCCCCCACAGAACCCCCCGAGGGACGCGGTCGAATGCCTTCTCCAAGTCCACAAAGCACATGTAAACTGGTTGGGCAAACTCCCACGCACCCTCCAGGACCCTGTTGAGGGTGTAGAGCTGGTCCAGTGTTCCACGACCAGGACGAAAACCACACTGCTCCTCCTGAATCCGAGGTTCGACTATCCGACGGACCCTCCTCTCCAGAACCCCTGAATAGACCTTACCAGGGAGGCTTAAGAGTGTGATCCCCCTATAGTTGGAACACACCCTACGGTCCCCCTTTTTGAATAGGGGAACCACCACCCCAGTCTGCCAATCCAAGGGAACTGCCCCCGATGTCCACGCGATATTGCAGAGTCGCGTAAGCCAACACAACCCTACAACATCCAGAGCCCTAAGGAACTCCGGGCGAATCTCATCCACCCCCGGAGCCTTGCCACCGCGGAGCTTTTTAACCACCTCGGCGACCTCAGCACCAGAGATCGGAGAACCCGACCCAAAGTCCCCAGGCTCTGCTTCCTCAGTGGAAGACGTGCCAGTAGGATTGAGGAGGTCTTCGAAGTATTCCGCCCACCGACTCACAACATCCCGAGTTGAGGTCAGCAGCACGCCACCTCCACCATAAATGGTGTTGGTCTCGTACCTCTTTCCCCCCCTGAGACGCCGGATGGTGGACCAGAATCGCCTCGAAGCCGTACGGAAGTCATTCTCCATGGCCTCTCCGAACTCCTCCCACGCCCGAGTTTTTGCCTCAGCAACCACCCGAGCCGCATGCCGCTTGGACTGCCGGTACCTATCAGCTGCTTCCGGGGTCCCACAAGCCAAAAAGGCCCAATAGGACTCCTTCTTCAGCCTGACAGCATCCCTCACTGCCGGTGTCCACCACCGGGTTCGAGGGTTGCCACCACGACAGGCACCAACAACCTTGCGGCCACAGCTCCGATAAGCTGCCTCGACAATAGAGGCGCGGAACACGGCCCACTCGGACTCCATGTCCCCCGCCTCCCTCGGAACGTGTTCAAAGCTCTCCCGGAGGTGGGAGTTAAAGCTCCGTCTTACGGGAGACTCTGCCAGACGTTCCCAGCAGACCCTCACAATACGTTTGGGTCTGCCAGGTCTGACCGGCATCCTCCCCCACCATCGGAGCCAACTCACCACCAGGTAGTGGTCAGTTGACAGCTCCGCCCCTCTCTTCACCCGAGTGTCCAAGACATGCGGCCGCAGATCAGATGAGACGACAACAAAGTCGATCATCGAACTGCGACCTAGGGTGTCCTGGTGCCAAGAGCACATATGGACACCCTTATGCTTAAACATGGTGTTCGTTATGGACAATCCATGACGAGCACAGAAGTCCAATAACAGAACACCACTCTGGTTCAGATCAGGGGGGCCGTTCCTCCCAACCACACCCCTCCAGGTCTCACTGTCATTGCCCACGTGAGCGTTGAAGTCCCCCAGTAGAACAAGGGAGTCCCCAGGAGGCGCACTCTCCAATACCCCCTCCAAGGACTCCAAAAAGGGTGGGTAGTCTGAGCTGCCGTTTGGTGCATAGGCACAAACAACAGTCAGAGCCCGTCCCCCCACACGTAGGCGAAGGGAGGCTACCCTCTCGTTCACCGGGGTGAACCCCAACGTACAGGCACCAAGATGGGGGGCAACCAGTATGCCCACTCCTGCTCGGCGCCTCTCACCAGGGGCAACTCCAGAGTGGAAGAGTGTCCAACCCCTCTCAAGGAAACTGGTTCCAGAGCCAGAGCCATGCGTTGAGGTGAGTCCGACTATTTCTAGTCGGAACCTCTCAACCTCACACACTAGCTCAGGCTCCTTCCCCACCAGAGAGGTGACATTCCATGTCCCAATGGCCAGCTTCTGTAGCCGAGGATCAGACCGCCAGGGTCCCCGCCCTCGGCCACCACCCATCTCACATTGCACCCGACCCCTTTGGCCCCTCCCACAGGTGGTGAGCCCATGGGAAGGGGGACCCACGTCTCCTCTTCGGGCTGTGCCCGGCCGGGCTCCATGGGTAAAAGCCCGGCCACCAGGCGCTCGCCAGCGTGCCCCACCTCCGGGCCTGGCTCCAGAGTGGGGCCCCGGTGACCCGCGTCCAGGCGAGGGAAAACTTAGTCCATTAATTGTACTCATCATAGGGGTTTGTACAGGCTAGCCTCAATATAATGTAACAACGGGTTCAATCAACCAAACCAGAAACAGCTTCATCTGACCTTGTTTCACAAACAAAAAGCAAAAAAGATGAATCTCTAAACCTATTAAAAAAAACTATAAATATAATTATCTCTAAAACTAAACCTAATGTGTAGGGGCGATTGACTGCCCCACTGTTTTTAAGTTTCATTTTTGATTGTGGCACTATGAGTTGTAATTCTTGTTGATTTTGATCAACGGATACAGATTTAAACTATACATTGAATTTATAATTGTACTGATGTTATTTGAATCTGTTTTATTTCCCAGATCAATGTTAAATTTAATTTAATTTAATTCTTTCACACATTTATGAAATGGTTTTTTCCATGATCTTTTATGTTGTTTTTTATTATTAATAATATGTAAAATGCATAAAACTTTAAATAAATAAAAAAAAGTTTCCACACAAAAAACTTTTTTATTAAAACTCTTTTCCAATAGTTCCAAGATTTTATCAGTGAATATATACGGGGAGTGGACTGTGTTATCTTTCCCATAATGCTTAGCAGTATTTTAGTTTTCCGGCCGCACCATGAGTGAGATGGACGTCTGTGATATAGACCTGCCTCTTGTGTGCTATTAAAGTTTGGGTGTTTCCTGTTGTGAGGCTCAGAGTGTCTTCATTGGGTTTAACTCACACAATGTTAAAACGGTATTCACAGAATATGGTGTAACACTCGTGATGATGATATCAGAACTGGATCAATATTGGCCGATACCCAGAGTTAATTATCAGGATTGGATCGGAAGCAAGAAAATGTGGATTGGTGCATCCCTAATTTTTAATACATCCTTATTGTCAGCATCTATACTGAAGTTATACATCTGTGGTTCAGATAAGCACACAGTTGCTTTGGGTACAGGAACAATAACATCCCACCACTAACAGGCTCTATAACGCCAAATTTACACTACATGCGGTCCGGCTTCGCCCCACTCCGCAGGTCGCAGCTGAGCGAGTCCAATTTCCACTACCTCCGCTCCGCTCAGGTCCGCCTGGATGCGCCGCTCCGAGACGCATGCGCGGGAATTGCGAGATTGCGCGATAAATCAAGTGATAAATAAGTAAGTCAGAACAAAACAATTCATTCGGTGGAAGAAGGAGAACAACAGTAGAGACTGCTGCCTTGATCTTCTCTCGTAAATGAGCGACAGGACATGGTTTGAGCAACAGGAAGTGATGTATTACATTTCAGAATAAAATACTTTATTTATTTATTTATTTCTTGTATTGCGTTTGTAGGCGTAGTCATAAATGATAGTTTGAAAGCATTTTTGTACAAATAAATCCGTATAGAGCTAGGATTAGTCCGCCCGTGGTGATTTTATTTTGTAAATACGGATGTTGTGCTCGTTCCTTTTCCTGTTGGTGCGACGTAATCTTTGAAAGTTGACTCCGGCACAGCTCCGGCGTCCGGCAGAAATAGGATGGATTCTAATTTTGACGGACTGCCGTCCGCTCGCCGCTGCTCCCCGCCGCCGTGCGGAGCCAGTGTAAACTCTGTCATTGATTATAATGGATGCGTATTTGCTGCGGAGGTCGGACCGGAGCGGAGCGGAGCCGGAACGCATGTAGTGTCAATTTGGCGTCAGGCACCCTGACTGTTGGTCTGCTGCAAATATTTTACTGGAAAATCATCTGAAACACACATACAGCATATGTATTACTAAACAGTATTTAATCAAGAAAGTTCATGCTCAGTATTTAATATTTACATACTTTTACGCTCAGCTCCCACTATAGCAGAGCTATCATCACACGTCATTTAACTTGCATCATTATCGCTTCCCACACTCTCCTGTTCTTCCCCAGAGCCTTTTGCCTCGCTGCCCGCAGCCTTTTCTGGGTTTTTCTCTTTGACGTTTGACAAAAACCACAGACTGAGCAGAATGTTCAACAAAGCTGCGAGGTCCTCCATTTTTGTTTTGTATCTTTTCAGGGTCTTTTTCTTCTAATACGTTTTGTGGTGGCTAGAAAATAGCTTAATGGAGCATTACTGCCACCAACTGGTAAGGCGCGTTGGATTCTTTTTTCATTCATTCAAACTTTATTTAGACAGATAAGTCACAATGAGCCTAGAAGACTAATTTACAAGTGAGATCTGCTTAGACAGACAAAAAGTAATTAAACTGGACGCATTAGGAATTTAAGGCGAAAAAATCCCTATTAAAAACTTTTTTCTTGCCTGAGAAAAAAAATTATAATATTAAAAAACCTCGCACAAACAAGCAAATAGTGATGTAGACATTCCAACACCGAGAATGGTGTGCACTGTCTGTAGACACTCTCGAGGGCACTGTAAGAGTTCTGATAAGGATGGAATAATCAGTCAGCTCCCTCCGATGAAATCTGTAAACATTCTCGAGAGATGTCGGGGGATGGCCAAGGTCAATGCTAATGAGAATCCAAGAGTCCTGAAATGATGACAGAATATTTATACAGCTGGTTCCCTCTGGCTGACAGTGGAATTCCACAATGGGCGGGGTTGAGCGTCAGATTACATGTCCTCCAGGCATGTTCAGTTAAGGTGGCCTTCAAGGCCAGCTGGGGGAGCCAGATTCAGATAAGCACACAGTTGCTTTGGGTACAAGCAGAACATAATGACATCTACCTTGAGTCTGTGTCGATCCAAAATAGTTTAGAAATGTACAAATTATGTGGCCACACCGATGGAAACATGCCTGAGTAAAAGTCCCTGAGCTATGATCCATTCTGCCCATTGGCACAAACCAAGCCATCACAAAGGCAAGCAGCATTATCGGGTCCCACTTTGCTGCCGACAACTTCCTTGATTGTAGATAAAACTAGCAACCAGCAGAATCCAAAAAGCAGAAACCAGTTATCGTAAATCCAATTTAATAGGTGTCCTTAAAATCCACAGATGGCAGCAGAGATAGACACGTCTTCAAGTCGATGAGATATCCAGCTGCGTGCATGCCAACAGGGCAAATCGGCTCGCCTAAAGCCTTTCTTCTATTTGAAGAAATGTTATCAATTGTGTTGAAGGACCAACTGGCCAAATAAGTCCATAATCATGGTTCCGAAAATATGCAAGAGATGCTCAGATGCAGTTTCACACATAGACAAAGCAGCAAAGCGGAGTGGGAGGGGAAGCGTATGACCTCGGCAGAAGCAAGTAGTGATTCTGGACCTGCCCACTAGAACCGGTGAAATGTATATGGAAAAGCAACATGTACTGAGATGAACCTATTTTTTCATTCATTCAACTTTAAACAGATAAGTCACACTGAGCCTCGAGACTCATTTACAAGTGAGACCTGTTTGGACAAACAATAAAAAGTGGTGAAACTAACACTTAGGGTTTAGAGACAAAAAAATTCCTAACACGCTTTTAACCTCTGTTTGAAGGTCAACAGCATGAAAAACATCTCGCACACTAGCACATAGTCATTCCAACATTAAGCAGAGGGGAGAGGGGGGATGCAAAGGGGTGAGCAGTCCAGAGACAACACACAGAGGCACTGGAGAATTCAGATAAAATCACTCAGTTCAAATGTTTCCCTCTGGAGACATCCGTACACAGTCAGGGGGTGCCAAGGATGACCAAAGACTAATCCAAAGAGTCCTGAAATGATGACAGAATGTTTATTAAGCTGGGCCATTCTGAAAAGTCCATGGAAATTCCTCAGTAGGAGGGGAGGGAGGGGACTGAGCATCAGGTTTACATAACTTCCAGGCGTATTGAAATGAGATGGCCTGTCAAGGCCAGTCAGGGAGCCAAATTCAGACAAACACGGTTGTTTTGGGGACAGGCAGAAATTTAATGACATCCACCTTGAGTCTGTTAGTCCGCTCAGTTCCGAAATGTCCAAATTAAATGACTATACCAGTAGGGCTTTAACAGAGTACCTGAGTAACCTACAGATCGAGTCCTAGGACTTCTATCGAGGTTTTTTGTCCATGTCGAGTACTCGTAGTGACATCATCACATCACAGTTACATCACTAAATCAACTTCCTGCATGTTGAGAACCCTAATGTGGGTTGAACCCAACCATGCTACTTTGAGCTGAGTAACTGGAAACAACCAAACTTTAATAGCACACAAGAGGCAGGTCTATATCACAGACGTCCATCTCACTCATGGTGTGAACATACCGCTAAGCATTATGGGAAAGACATAACACATCCACTCTCCCTAACTGCTACAGAATATTGTTACCATAGTTGCATGCACTGTTTCAGGTGCGGGGTGGTTGTCTGCCTCAGTTTTAAGTTTCGCTTTTGACTGCTGCATGTTTCTTTCACTTTTGCAGTTTAATAATAATAACTAATAGTTTTGGTTTTCCTGTGACTTATCTGCAGTATGATAAATGGTAGGAGCATAATATATGCTCCCAATGTTTTGTTGGGTCATTTTTTTTGTAAATAATGACGTTTTTATGCATTTTTATTTATTTATTTATTTTGCATCTTAAGATCCTATGACGTCATCGACTACTCGAGTTCTACTTGAGTTTTTTTATGTTAATGTCGAGTTTAAAAATTATGTACTCCTTCAACCCCTATATACCAGTGGAACGTGCCTGAGAATAATCCCCGAGATGTGATCCATTCTGCCAAGAGTCTGGGTGCTCGAGACATGAGCCAAGTCATCATATAAGGCAGGCAGCATGACCAGGTCCAGATTTGCTGCCGATAACTCCCTTAATTGTTGATAGACCAGGAATCAGTCAAATTCAAAAAGCAGGAACCAGTTATCATAAATCCAATTATAAATATGCCCTTAAAATCCAGAAAAGGATCATCAAATCTTCCAAGTCGATGACATATCTAGCTGCATGCATGCCAACAGGGCAAATCAGCTTGCCTAAAGCTAGGCTTCTCTTCAAAGAAATGTTATCAATTGTGTTGGGGGACCAAATGGCCAAATTCCAAGTCCATAGTTATGATTTGGAAGATTTGTAGAAGAGAGGCTCTAGAGCAGTTTCACAGACTGGATAGAGTAAAGCAAAGTGGAGAGGGAGAGGAGGATGCGTCCACCCTTGAGAAGAGCAAGTGTTGACGTTGAATCGAGGCAAGTTGAATCATTCCGAACTGTCGCTATGGAAAAGGGGCACTAATGTGGCCTCTGCATGGCCTGGATCCTGGACCAAAGCTGAAGCTGTGGCATCATTCCTCTACAGAAGCCATGGTGTCAGCACCAAATTGGTACAAACTCAGCACTGTTCAAATGTGTAACGTGTTCTTCAGGTGGTCACACTCAAAATACATCTAGGATGCAACTAAATATTTGTATATTTACGGTACTTGCACTTTTTAGTCAAGTTTGAGTTAGTAACTACAGTAGTCTCCAGAAATCCCAGCCCAGTGAAATATCATCTTTGATTTGGAGCAGAGGCCTGAAGTGTGGCTTTAGCTGAATTGATAAATGAAGATCTGAGTCTCTTCTATAGCTCATCTGCACGATCTTTCACTCACTACTGATCCTTTACCATTTAGTAAACTTAACCCTGTGACGGTAAAAGTTTCACAAATCTTAATTATAACATGCAGTTCACACATTTCAAAATGAGAGATTATTTATGGGTATCCTGATTGATTCACATCTCTCTTTTAAACTCCACGTGGAAAACCTAGTGAAGAAACTGAAAGTTAAACTGGGTTTCTTTTTCAGAAACAGATCATGTCTATCACTGAATGTCAGGAAACGCCTTGTGTCTGTGACTTTCCTTCCCTCCATTGATTACGGTGACATTCTCTACATGAATGCTCCTACAAGCACCCTGCGGATGTTGGATGTTGTCTATCATGGTGCACTAAGATTCATAACTGGTTGTGATTATCGTACCCACCACTGCACCCTGTATTCACTGGTTAACTGGACATCATTAACCTCACGCAGACTCTTCCACTGGTACATTTTCATCTTTAAATCACTTCTTGGTCTGCTGCCCTCATACATCTCCTCCTACATGTCTTTGCGTGAGTGCAGCTACAGTGTGCGCTCTCAGGACATGATTACCTGCAGTGTTCCGTCAGTGAGGACTGAACTTGGAAAAAGGGCCTTCTCCTACTCCGCTCCTGCTTCATGGAATATCTTACAAAAAGATCTGAAGCTCTCGACCTTGACTTCTCTAAATGGTTTTCAGAATCTGTTGGAATCCTGGCAAAAACCAATGCAGATTTGTTCCTGTCTTTGATTTTATACGTCTACCTTATAATGTTTTGCTAGTTTTTTGATACTTTGTTAAAAAAAAAAAACTTTCTTTTGTTTTTTTCTCTCTTTTGTTTTCTATTGTTTATTGTTTGTTTGTTTATTGTTTATTGTTTAAGGAAATTCTACCACTGCTGTTCATTGTTCTTTAGTTTTAGCAGGTCGCTTTCGTAAATGAGCCCATGAGGTTCAAAAGATTTACCTGACTAAATAAAGGTTGAATGAATGAATGAATTTAAATCAACACAAGGACAATGTTTAAAGTGCTTTTAGTGGTAAAAATGTTTCTGCTAAGTCTGTTTCACTTCAGAATTAAAGCTATAGTATGTAACATTGTAATGTAGTCTGTAACTTTTCAAACAATATATTTTTAACATATTTCTTCACTCAGTCACTATCTACTGACAAACTGATGTTAGACCAAGTAATCTCTGAAAAAATCTATAGTCCCCTTGCTTCTCTATCAGCATTTATAAAAACACTGAAAACACAAGAGTGACCAGGACACTGACAGCCAATAAAAACAGAGTTGTTTGTCACGCCCCAACCCACGCCCCCACCTGTCCCAGCCGCAGCTCGTTCTCATTCAAAGGATTGCAAAGCGATGCAGGACTGTTTTTTATGTGACACAAAATGTATTAAATATCCCTTCTTTATCCCAGAGCTGGACTTTTATTTAGTTTTTTTGCCAAAAGCCAAGTGATCGCTTCATCCTCCACTGACAGGAATGAGGAAATGGATTTGTCACGACTCACGAGCGAATTAAAACATGTCCAACGTTGCTTCGTGAACCTCTGATGATTTCTGCTGGATTTTGTGTTGTAGGATGAGTGATTCGTGGTTTTATTAAATTTTTTTAACAGTTATATTATCATATAAACACAGAATATCGCAGCGCAAAGACAGGAGGAGGTGGAGCATTCCACACATTCCAGACCAGCAGCGCAGCGACATGAGGAAGTCACGAGCGAATTAAATCATGTCCAAACGTTGCTTCGTGAACCTCTGCTGGTGTCTGCTGGATTTTGTGTTGTAGGATGAGTGATTCGTGGTTTTATTAAATTTTTTAACAGTTATATTATCATATAAACACAGAATATCGCAGCGCAGACAGGAGGAGGTGGAGCATTCCACACATTCCAGACCAGCGCTGACAGAGGAAGTCACGAGCGAATTAAATCATGTCCAAACGTTGCTTCGTGAACCTCTGCTGGTGTCTGCTGGATTTTGTGTTGTAGGACTAGCGCTCCATGGTTTTATTATATTTTATTAGAAGGTTTTATTTCCATAAACACAGAATATCGCAGCGGCTCTGAGCAGACAGAAGCAGGGGGCGGAGCAGATCCCAAGTTCACCAGAAGCACGGACTGTGCTCCCTCCCCTCAGAGCCATATCTGCCATATCATATCACGCTCTGAGGGGAGGGAGCAGAATGCTTTTCTGCGCTGAAAATATTTCTAAGTCCCAGAGAGTCCCAGAGAGTTCAAATATCGCAAACCCCAGCTTTAATGCTGGCTCGAAGGAAACTCACCTTTGTTCTGGCCAAAAAAGGAAGGGGAAGCAGCAGCAGTGGTGTGAGGAGAATCAGGACAACGCTGCGATAGTTCCACAGACCTCTGCTCAAAGTCCACAGCATTCTCTTCTTTATGCTTTTTCCAGCTGGTTCTGGTGATGACTGTTCCCTCATTTAGCCGGTAAACTCCACTAAGGGTAAACAACAAAAAAGGTTAAATCGTGTCATCTAGACCAGTTTTTTTAAGTGAGAAACATTTTGTCCCCCATCCAGAAAACTTCCTCAGTATACGACCCACCAACCAGGTCTGTCCCATAGAGATAACCTTCACTGCTGTGTTTCAAGCCAACCTCCTTTTGGAATCTTATAAGTAGGCTTTTGGATGGTGTGGTTAGGGCGTTTGACTTGGGACCCGAAGGACGCGGGTTCGCGTCCCGGCCACTACACACCTTGGGGTGTCTATGAGTGCACACCTAATTCTCCAGCTCCCCGAGCGCCCTCTGGCTGCTCACTGCACCACCTGGGGTGGTTGGGTTAAATGCAGAGACGAATTTCGTCTGTGTATGGGACACATACACAGATGACAGACAAACACATTATTATTATTATTATTTTAACACTTGCAGAAGCCCTTCAAAAAGATTCAGTGATCAAGTACAACAATCAAATGTTTTAGGTCAGATGGCCAACTTGCTACTAACAGAAGCAACCTGAGGACAACCAAGGCAAAAGTGGTTCAGAAAAAGGGTTGAAAGCTCTGAACCAGGAGTTCAGAATTTAGAGCTCATCATAGCACAGAAACAGCACAGGTGAAAGTTACTAGTGATATTCTCATGGCCTCTGATAATGGACTTGTATCTACACTGGTCTGTTAGACTTCAGTGCTGCATTTGATACAATTGATCACAATATGCTACTACAAAGACATGAATGGCATTAATATGATATTAGGATTACAGGAACAGCTCTAAATTGGTTTTAATCATATTTATCTGATAGACCCCAGTTTGTAAATGTAAATACTGAACCTTCTTACACCAAAGTTAGTCAAGGAGTTCCTCAATGTTCAGTGCTTACACCAATACTCTTTTACTTTATACAGTATATGTTTCCATTAGGTGACGTTATTAAACAGCAGGGATAAATTTTAAGTGTTATGCAGATGATAGTTATAATTATCCATGAAACCCAATGAATTCAATGAATCACTTAGACTACAATGCAGGGGAAAGGGCTGTGGTCTGAACACATTTTAACGTGTGTCTTCACTAATTGTTCAAAGTTATGTAATAAATGTTGATCAGCCTCAACCCCAAAAATATATGTGATTATATGTAATTTGTCAAAATAACGCCAGCAATCAAAATGTCAAAAAGACAGTCCAATTTACTTAAATAAAAAAAAATGGATGGATTGTCCTTAGTTTGACAACTGAGAATTGAAGCCTTCATGCCCTTCAAACGGTGCCACAAGACTGGAGCAGGACGACTGAATTCAGTGGAGAAGGGTTCAGCTCAAAACTGTGAATTGAGGGGAGGGAGGGGGGTTAGTATACCTGACAGAATCGGAGCTGCTCTATTCACACACAACCTGCTTTTGCTCTCCAAAATAGTAATTTTATTGCATTTACAAATGTAGGTAAATGTAGATATTTGAAGATATTTGATATTTGATAAGCTGTCCATAAGCCATGACTCCATTCCGGATGCTTGGGAAACAGCCTTTGTTCTTCCATTGCTGAAGGGAGGTCACCCCAACTCACTGAACAACTATCGACCAATCTCTAAACTCTGCATTTTAGCCAAGGTTCTAGAAAAACTGATAAACTCTCAAATCACAAATTATCTGGACTCATTTAACATCTTACCTCTCCATCAATCTGCTTTCAGGAAAGAACACAGCACAACGACTGCTTCACTGAAGGTCCTTAATGACGTTGTTGAAGCATTGGATGCTAAGGATTTTTGTGCTACACTTTTCTTAGACCTGTCTAAAGCTTTTGACACTGTGGATCATAACATCTTGTGTCATAAGCTCTCAGAAATCGGTTTCTAAGATCACACCATTGGTTGGTTTTCTAACTGTCTTTCCGATCGGCAAAGGTGGGCGCTAGACCGCTAGGGAGCGCTAAAGCGCTAATCCGCTTATAGCGGACCTAAACAATTTGTCAGCGTTATAGCGGATTGACTAACTTTTATAATTCAAAAGCGGATTTGCGCTATTTTTATTTAAAATGCAGTACCGCTAATAACTAATTATCTATCAGTAAAAACGAAAAAAACTTATTTACGGGCTCTTAAATCAACCGGACGACTGCTCACAGACCATATCCTGTCAGCGCCGGATGTGGTCCGTGACAAAAAAGCGTCCCCCTCAGTCTCTTGGCTAGAGAGAGCGCTCTCTCTATAGCAGTTAGCAGCCAGTGTGTTACTCTGCAGCCTTATTGCTTGTTTTCGAAGAGTCAGACGAAGAGTTTTTAACATGGAGGGTGAACTTATGGATGTTTCTCAGCGGCCTACGCGACGCGTCAGCGCCTCATTTGCCCTGTTCAAAATGGCGACGGCCACAGAAGCAAAGGACTTTACAACAAAACACGGTAAAAACAATTATTTCTTTGCTGAGAAAAAATATATTTCTTAGCTGACTTTATAGCACAAGGTTTTTCTGAGCTTAACCGTTTCACGAAATGGTCAAATCTGCTGGATTTAAAAAAGTAGTTCGCCATTTGCCCTGTTCAAAATGGCGACGGCCACAGAAGCGTAGGACTTTACAACAAAACACGGTAAAAACAATTATTTCTTTGCTGAGAAAAAATATATTTCTTAGCTGACTTTATAGCACAAGGTTTTTCTGAGCTTAACCGTTTCACGAAATGGTCAAATCTGCTGGATTAAAAAAAGTAGTTTGCCATTTGCACGTTAGCACGTTAGCATTTAGCTTCTGCTAGCTTTGCTAATACATAAGCGCTTTTGAAATTGCGGACCTAAATAAATTAAGAAGTGCTTTAGAAATAGCAGAACTAATCTTTGGATTAGCTCTGCCCAGCACTGCCGATCGGAGACAATGTGTTCAACCTAACGGTACTTCTTCCAGTTTTTTAACAGTCAACAATTCATTCATTCATTCATTCATTCAACCTTTATTTATACAGGCTAGCCTCGTTGAGTCACGGGGACTCATTTACAAGAGGGACCTGTCTCACTCACACCAAACAACCATCCACTCTCACACTCACACCTAGGGTCAATTTAGAGTCACCAATCAGCCTAACAAGCATGTTTTTTGGTCTGTGGGAGGAAACCGGAGTACCCGGAGGAAACCCACGCATGCACGGGGAGAACATGCAAACTCCACCCAGAAAGGCCCCGGACCGGGATTTGAACCGGCAACCTTCACGCTGAGAGGCAGCAGCTCTACCAGTTGTGCCACCATGCTGCCCAAGCATGGTGCACAAGGCTCAGTCTTAGGACCAACCCTATTTATAATAATAATAATATAATTTTATTTAAAAGCGCCTTTCAGGACACCCAAGAACACTTAACAAACCAATACAGTTCAAACATTATCAGTGACAAATTGAAATATAAAATACATAAAGATTATAAAATGCAAAATAAAAATATTGGGTAATACATTTAGTAAAGTTAATGATAAGCTAGTCTAAAGAGATGTGTTTTCAGGGCTGTCTTGAACAGAGAAAGGGAGGTGGTGTTTCGAAGGTCTGGCGGTAGAGCGTTCCAGAGGTGAGGGGCAGAGCAGGTGAAGGCCCTGCTCCCCATGGTGGAGAGGCGGGCAGAGGGTACATGGAGATGTAGCGAAGAGGAGGATCTGAGAGAGCGTGATGGGATGGAGATTTGTAGGAGGTCAGATAGATAAGGAGGGGCAAGGTTGTGGATAGCTTTGAACGTGAGAAGTAGAATTTTGAAGATGATGCGTGATTTAACCGGGAGCCAGTGGAGCTGCTGCAGGACAGGAGTGATGTGGTTATAGTAGGAGGTTTGAGTGATGACACGGGCAGCTGAGTTCTGGACCATCTGTAACTTGTGGAGAGATTTGTTGGGGAGGCCATAGAGAAGGGAGTTGCAGTAATCGATACGGGAAGTCACAAGACTGTGCACCAGGATGGCTGTGGAGCGGGGTGTGAGAGAAGGACGGAGACAGTTAATATTACGGAGGTGGAAATAGGTAGACCGAGTAATATTGTTGATGTGTGAAGTGAAGGAGAGAGTGGTGTTGAGGATGACACGAGACTCTTGACCTGAGGGTAGGGGGATAGCAGAGAGTTGTTAAGGGGGACGAGAAGATGTTCTGATTTTGAAATAGAGTTTTTGGTACCGACAAGAATGATTTCTGTTTTGTTACTGTTTAGTTGAAGGAAATAATAATAATAATAATAATAATGAATTCAATTTATAACGCACTTTTCATTAATGAAAATCTCAAAGTGCTACAAAGTGCAACAGAATTAAATGTCAATAAAACAAGTAAAACAAGTAAAATCAATAACAGTATCAACTAAGATCAAAAGTAGAATCATGAGGAGGTAGAGTATGCTCGGTTGAAAAGAAAGGTCTTCAAGCCGCTCTTAAAGTCAACCACAGACTGTGGGGCTCTCAGACAGTCAGGAAGAGAGTTCCACAGGCGGGGGGCAGCCACACTGAAAGCCCGGTCTCCCATGGTCCTTAATTTGGTTCTCGGAATGTGAAGGAGATTACTGTTCTGTGACCGCAGCGACCGGGTGGATGAGTATGGAATAAGAATATCCTTCAGATAATCTGGTGAAGCTCCATGTAAGCATTGATGTGTAATGAGAGCAGTTTTGTACTGAATTCTGTAGGCGACAGGAAGCCAATGAAGGTTATGGAGAATGGGCGTAATATGTTCAAATTTACGAACTCTCAACAAGATCCTTGCTGCACTGTTTTGAATATATTGAAGTTTCTGAAGGTTTTTGCCAGGGATTCCAATAAACAGGGAGTTGCAGTAGTCGAGCCTGGAGGAGACAAAAGCATGGACGAGCTTCTCAGCATCGGAAAAAGTTAGGGATGGGCGAAGTCTGGAGATGTTTCGAAGATGGAAGAAGCAAGTTTTAAACAGAAGCTTAATGTGATTTTCAAATGTAAGATTGGAGTCCATTTTTATTCCAAGATTAGTAACAGAGGTGGAGAGGGGGATGTCTTGTCCAGAAAAGGAAAGTGTTGTTATAGGAGATGTTTGTACCTGGTGAGGGGTGCCAATCAGTATGGCCTCAGTCTTGGAGCAGTTTAATTGAAGAAAGTTCTGATTCATCCATGCCCTAATTGCCTCCAGGCAGGCAGAGAGGGCAGTGAGTGAAGATGGAGATGACAAGGTGGAAGATGAGGATGCTCCAGTCCTGATGTAAAGCTGTGTATCGTCGGCATAACAGTGAAAAGAAATGTTGAACTGATTAATAATTTGACCTAAAGGCAGCATGTAGAGGGAAAACAGCAGGGGCCCCAGAACCGACCCTTGAGGGACACCACAGGAGACACAGACTGTCTGTGATGCGGCGTTGCCAAGACTAACACATTCCAGCCTATTAGAGAGGAAAGATTTGAACCAGTCCAGGACGATGTCGCAGAGACCGACCTCCACATGAAGACGGTGGAGGAGGACACTATGGTCCACAGTGTCGAAGGCTGCAGTGAGGTCAAGGAGGACAAGGATGGAGGGAGAGCCAGTGTCAGCAGCCAAGAGGACATCATTGGTAACCCTCAGCAATGCAGTCTCTGTACTGTGAGCTGCCCTGAATCCAGACTGGAACTTCTCATACAGGGAGTGTTGTTGTAGGTGGTCCTGCAGCTGAGCAACAACAGCTTTTTCCAGCACTTTAGACAGAAAAGGGAAGTGTTGTTAGAAAACCAGTGATTTAGCTCATTGAGACAGTCGGTGAGAATGGAGGGTGGGTGGGTTGAGTTAGGTTTTGATGACAAGTAGAGCTGTGTGTCATCAGCATAACAGTGGAAATGGACGCCGTATTTGCAGAAGATGTGACCTAGAGGAAGGAGGTAAATGATGAAGAGGAGGGCTCTGAGGACAGAGCCTTGGGGGACACCCGTGGAGACAGGGGAAGACTGGGAATGGAAAGATTTAAGCTGAATGAATTGAGTACAGTTAGAGAGATAGGAGTTGAACCAGTCTAACGGGGTACCTGAGATGCCAATGGAGGTTAGTCTGTTGAGGTGGATAGAATTACAGATGGTGTCGAAAGCAGAACTTAGATCAAGAAGAATGAGGATGGACAGAAGACCAGATTCAGCAGCAAGAAGAAGGTCATTAATAATTTTTACTAGAGCTGTTTCGGTGCTATGGTGGGGGCGAAATCCAGATTGAAACTCTTCATAAATGTTATTGTTGGACAGGTGAGAGTGAAGTTGACTAGCAACAGTTTTTTCAAGAATCTTGGAGATGAAGGGCAGATTGGAGATCGGATGAAGATTATTGAAGTTGGTGAAGTCAAGACCTGGTTTCTTGATGATGGGGGTGATGGCAGCAGATTTGAAGGCTGTGGGAACAATGCCAGAGGTTAGGGAGGAGTGGATGATATTACTGATGATAGGGAGCAGAGATAGGAGACGGGATTTAAAAAGAACTGTGGGAAATGGGTCAAGTTGACAGGATGAGGACTTGGACTTGTTGATAATCTCAGCAATGTCATCAGCAGAGGGGAGGGAGAAGAACACAGATGCTCGGGGCAGTATTTGGTCCAAGGTGTTTATGAATTGAAATAATCTTTTCATTGAAATATGACATCAGGGAGTTGCAAAATTCTGTGGAAACCATGTGAGAGGGTAGAGAGTTGGGAGATGAGACAGAACGGTGAAGGAGAGAGAACAATGTCTTTGAATTACCAACATTGGAACTGATGATGTCTGAGAAGTAGCTGGATTTGGCTTGAGAAATACTGTTCTTGTAATGGATGAGGTGGTTTGCATAAAGTTCCTTGTGAATTGTGAGACCGGATTTTTTATAGAGACGCTCTAGCCGCCGACCTTTGGTTTTCAGAGAACGGAGTGCTAGAGTGAACCAGGGTGCAGAGTTGGAGAAGGAAACAGTCCGAGTTTTCAGAGGAGCAACAGAGTTAAGGATGTTGGTGAGGCTGGTGTTGTATAATGTGACAAGATCATCTGGGTTGGAGGAGTTGAAGGTGGAGAGGGTATTATTAATATGAGATAAAAGAGTGTCATGGTTGATATTCTTGATATTATGGAAGGAAAGAGTGCGTTGAGGTTTTTCTGAGGAAAATTTAAGATTAACATTGAATGAAATCATCAGGTGATCAGTAAATGGAAGTTCATCAGAAGAACAGTTAAGAGGAGAAAGTCCAGAGCAGCAGAGGAAATCCAAGTTGTGGCCCATTCTGTGCGTTTGAAAGATGATGAATTGTTGAAAGCCACAGCTGTCCAGGCAGGATGTGAAGTCTCTGGTGAAGGGGTTGTTGTCTTCATCCATATGAATGTTGAAAACGCCCAGCAGAATAATGTTGGGTGAAAGAGCTGTAAGATGAGCCATTAGAGCAGCAAACTCATTCATGAAGGAGTTGCTTTCTATTGGCAGGTGGTAGATAGTCGCAACAACGGTGGGTGTGGGGCCAGGGATCAGACACACAGTGTGTTCGAAGGAGGAGTGTGAACCGGAGTGACCTTCCAGTTCTTACAGTGAATTATTGCGAGACCTCCCCCTTTGCCCGAGGCGCGGGCCTTGGCGATGTAAACAAACCCCGATGGAGTGGACTCATTCAGATCAAAAAAGTCATTTTGTTGTTGCCACGTTTCTGTTAAGCAGATGAAATCCAGTTTTCGGTCGGATATTACATCGTGAATAAGCTGACCTTTGCCCATGAGGGAGCGAACGTTCAGAAGTCCAAACTTTACGGAGGAGGCGGAAGTAGTGACTGGAACGTTAGCCGACCGAGCTAGGTTGGCTAACATGCTGCTGCTGTTAGCAGTCCGAGCATTGCGGCATGAAGAATGGCGAGAGTCTGACCAGATGGAGGTTATGGGATTAGCCTTGTCAGCGTTGAGTCGACGGCGCGAGCCCCGGTGAATGTATCTCCGACGAGGATGGAAGGCAATTTCCTGAAGAGGGGGCACAGGCGGGATGGCTGGTAGAAAGCGAAAAACGAAGGAGCTCAATGGCTGAATAATGGAGGAGGCCAGATGTTGGGTGGTGGTGGATGATCAGCAGGAGAGTCCAAACGAGAGCAGGCAGCAGGTAAATCCAAGTAAAATCCATGTTTGATAATGAGTAGAAATGCCCAGGCAAGGGTCGGTGAAAAAACAGCAGAAAGTACTGAATAAAACAAAAACAAGAAAAAAGTACGGAGAGCAGCGGCAGCCAGGTACGCCAGCATTCACTCCCGGAAGTGAACGCTTATTTATAATCTACATAGCTAATGTAGGTCAGAGCATCCCTGATGCATCCTTACATTTCTATGCTGATGATACAGCTAAAACAGTTGCTAAGTCTTTTCAGTTTTTGCAATCTGCTTTTGATATCATTCAGTCAGATTTGTTTCATCTCAAACTGGTCTTAAATGCTGATAAAACCAAAGGGATGTTTTTTTCAAATAGGAAGTCGGTCCCAGCAGTTCTTCCTCTGATTTCATCCTCAAATGGTGTCCCTATTGAGTTTGTTGATTCCTATAAATATTTGGGTATCCTGATCGATTCACATCTCTCTTTTAAACTCCACATGGAAAACCTAGTAAAGAAACTGAAAGTTAAACTGGGTTTCTTTTTCAGAAACAGATCATGTCTAACCCTGAATGCTAGGAAATGCCTTGTATCTGTGACTTTCCTTCCCTCCATCGATTACGGTGACAATATCTACATGAATTCTCCTACAAGCACCCTACAGATGTTGGATGTGGTCTATCATGGTGCACTAAGATTCATAACTGGTTGTGATTATAATACCCAAAACTGCACTCTGTATTCACTGGTAAACTGGACATCATTAACCTTACGCAGACTCTTCCACTGGTACATTTTCATCTTTAAAGGGGCGGCCGTGGCACAGTGGTAATGGCAGTCGACCCCCAATCGGAAGGTCGGAGGTTCGAGTCCCGCATCCGCACACCATGTGTCGTTGTGTCCCTGGGCAAGACACTTAACCCCAAGTTGCTCCCGGTAGGTCTGGATAGCGCCCTACAAGGCAGGCTACAACTAACGGTGTATGAATGTGTGTATGAATGGGTAGATGGCTCGTATTTTAAAGCGCTTTGGGGTTCCTCAGAGGGGGCTGGAAGGCGCTATATAAATAAGCTCCATTTACCATTTAAATCACTTCTTGGTCTGCTGCCTTCATACATCTCCTCCTACATGTCTTTGTGTGAGTGCAGCTACAGTGTGTGCTCTCAGGACATGATTACCTGCAATGTTCCGTCAGTGAGGACTGAACTTGGCAAAAGGGCCTTCTCCTACTCCACTCCTGCTTCCTGGAATATCTTACAAAAAGACTTAAAGCTCTCGGCCTTGACCTCTCTAAATGGTTTTAAGGATCTTTTGGAATTCTGGCAAAATCCAATGCAGATATGTTCCTGTTACTGATTTTCTACATCTACCTTATAATGTTTTTGATACTTTAATATTTTATTTTAACTTGTTAGAAAAATCTGTATTCATATTTTATGTTTGTCTATTGTTGATTGTTTAAGGAAATTTCTACTGTTATTGTTGTCATCATTCTTTAGTTTGCAAGTCGCTCTTGTAAATGAGCCCTCGAGGCTCAATGAGATTAACCTGACAAAATAAAGGTTGAATGAATTTTAATTAATGAAGTAAGGAGTACTTTCAGGAGGATCAATCCTCACAAAGCAACCGGCCCAGATAAGATCCCAGGGAAAGTGTTGAAAGAATGTGCCGATCAGCTCTGCAATGTGCTGGCCGACATCTTTAACACTTAACTTGCCCTGGAGACAGTTCCCATCTGCCTGAAGACCACCACCATCATCCCAGTCCCAAAAAGCTCTGCAGTGACTGGTCTGAATGACTATTGGCCAGTGGCCCTCACCCCGATAGTCGCCAAATGCTTCAAAAAACTGGTCATGACCCACATTTTATGCTTATGTTTATTAAATGTTTCAGTGTTTTAGTGTTTAAATGGTTACTGTTGCACCGAGGGACTGAGAGAAACGCAATATTGCAGTTCTGACAATAAAGTTGACTTTGACTTTTGACATCAAAACAGCCATCAACATCAAAGAGGACCCTCATCAGTGTGCATACCGCGATAACCGATCAACAGAGGACGCCATCTCCTCTGTGGTCCACACTGCTCTCACCCACCTGGAACAGGACTCATACGTCCGTATGCTCTTTGTGGACTTCACATCTGCCTTCAACACCATGATCCCCCAAACCCTGATGGACAAACTATTCACACTAGGACTAAGCCCCTCCATTTGTAACTGGGTACTAGACTTCTTAACAAACAGACCACAGTCAGTGAGGATCCACAACTTCTCCTCCTCCACCATAACCCTCAGCACTGGCTCTCCTCAAGGATGTGTGTTGAGCCCTCTCCTGTTCACTCTGCTCACATATGATTGTGCAGCTACCCATCCAGGCTGTCATATTGTAAAGTTTGCAGATGATACAGCTGTGGTGGGATGCATCACAAACAATGAGTCCAGCTACAGGCAGGAGGTGGAACACCTGGAGAGCTGGTGCAAAGAGAATAACCTTCACATCAATGTGAAGAAGACAAAGGAGATGATTGTGGACTTCAGAAGGAACAAACACACCCACACCCCACTGAACATAAGAGGATCTGCGGTGGAAGTGGTCTCCAGCTACAAGTACTTGGGTGTACACATGAATGATAACCTCAGCTGGAGCAACAACACCACCAGCCTGATCAAGAAAGGTCATCAGAGACTCTACTTCCTCAGACGGCTGAGACGAGCTGGTCTGAGTAGCCCAGTCCTCACCTCCTTCTACAGGTGTGCAGTGGAGAGCATCCTGTGCTCCAGCATCAACGTGTGGCATGGAGGCTGCACAGCTGCAGAAAGAAAAGCTTTGCAGAGAGTGGTGAAGGCTGCACAGAAGTCTGTTGGAGTCAGTCTCCCCACCATCACAGACATCTACACCTCCAGATGCAGGAAGAGGGCCACCTGCATCATGAAGGACCCCACTCACCCAGCACACACACTTTTTGTCCCACTCCCCTCAGGACGGAGGTTGAGGAGCATTAAGTGTAGAACCACTAGACTGAGGAACAGCTTCTACCCCATGGCTGTTTGGAGTAATATTTTCTTTTACATTAATGCTTAGTGTATTTTTAGTTTATGTTTTTCTTAGTTCATATCTTAGATGTTATTACTGTTTTTCTTTACTTTTTATTGATGGATGTAACTGGGACCCTGTGTACATAATCTCGTTTCATCACATGTATCACATGTGGTGTGAATGACAATAAAGAATCTCTGACTCTGATATATGGCAACCCGTTAAAATACAAATGTACACCAAAATGTAGGAAATGGCATGCCTGTCATTCAAAATTTTCTGTGGGAGGACCCACAGCCAGGAGGCTTTCTAGCATGTGGCAACGTCTCAGGTGAATGGCCGGGTGAGCATCCAGTACATGGTGATGGGGTCTGATCTGCAGCAGGCGATTGGGTCAGATTTGCAGCAGGTGAAGGGGTCAGATCTGCAGCAGGTGATGTGGTCAGTTCTGCAGCAGGCGATAGGGTCAGATCTGTAGCAGGCGATAGGGTCAAATCTGCATTAGACAATGGGGTCAGATTTTCCTCAGGCGTGATGTCAGATCTGCAGCAGGTGTGGGGGTCTGAAGAGCTACAGCTGTTGTGGAGGCCTAGGGAACTGGAGCTGTCATGGAGGCCTGTGGAACTGCCTCTGTCCTGATGGCTGAAGGGGTTACAACCATCTCAAGAAGTGTGAGATCCTCCAGAGGTTGTTTGGAGCCCTCGGGATGTTAGAAACATGGAACTGGGTGGTGAGCTGTTGTCATGACACCCACGATGAGGCGTGGAGATGGGCTGTTGTCCCCAATACCCATGGCAAGACATGGAGTTGGCCTGTAGTCCCCGACACCCACTGTGAGGCGTGAAGCCCTCGAGGCCATGTAGGGAACCCTCAGAACAAGGTGTGGAGTCCTCAGGAAAAGGTGTGGAACACTTGAGTACCGTATTCGCCGGAGGAAAATACGCTCCGGTGTTTAATCCGCTTTGTCCAATTATTAACAATAATCAAGAAAAAAACGTACACAATACGCCTCGGAGTTTAATACGCGTCATCACCACGCGACGCGTCAGCGCCTCATTTGCCCTAATCAAGATGGCGGCGACAGAAGCAAGCGAGTACGAAGATCTTCACAAGGAAACACGGTAAAACAATTATTTCTTTGCGAGAAAAAATATATTTCTTAGCTGACTTCATAGCAGACGGGCTCCTGAGCTTAACGAAATGTTCAAATCAGCTGGATTTAAAAAAAAAAGTTCGCTGAATTTTAGGCAGGCGCCAGGCGGGTCAAACCGGACGCTTTCTTTCTTTAAATTTAGCTAAATAAACGCTTAAAAAATATATTTCTGAGCTGACTTAATAGTAGACGTACTCCTGAGTTTAACGAAATGTTCAAATCAGCTGGATTTAAAAAAAAAAGTTCGCTGACTTTTATGCAGGCGCCAGGCGGGTCAAACCGGACGCTTTGTTTCTTTAAATTTAGCTAAATAAACGCTTAAAAATATATTTCTTACCTCACTATAGCAGACGGGCTCCTGAGCTGAACCAAATGTGAAATCAGCTGGATTTAAAAATCCGCGGTGTGGTTTATGAGTGGTATCTTGCAAACAAAAACAGCGAACCTCACAGCTAATAGCAGCTACATCCACAGCAGGGAGCGGGCAGCGACAGAGTCAGTCCGACCAAAGGAGGCTTTTTTCGGACACAGCAAGTAGAAACTTCTGGAAGTGGCCCCTCTTCCTCTTCACTCTCTGAGTCCTCTGCTGGCTGCTGCCTACAGCGCCTCTATAGCGGCCGAAACTGGTACTGCACCATTTTCGCCAAAAATGAAAAACGAAGAATCAGAGCGAAAAATGAGTCTAAAAATATGGGAAAAAATCCATAAATAATACTCTTCAATGTTTAATACGCTGGACATTCAAATTAGCAAAAATACTGCGTATTATAGACCGGTTTTTACGGTAGTGTAGGACCCTCAAGGCCAAGTGTGGAGTCCTCAGGACAAGGCATGGAGCCCTCAAGCAGTGTGGAACCCTCAAGGCCAGGCGTGAAGCCCTCAGGACAAAGTGTGGAGCCCTCTGATGTGAGACTCATAGGGTCTGTAACAGACATGGGCTCATGGGGTCTGTATCAGATGTGGGGCTCATAAGTCTGCAGCTAACCTGGGGGTCTTGGAGGTGGCAGCCGATGTAGGACATGCTTAAAGTGTGGGAACCGCTGAAGGCATGGGGGGGGGGGCAAACCTGGCATGGAACATGGTCATAAAAAGCTGCATTTAGATGTCTGGATTTACTTAGGAGCCCTTGAAACCAGAGAGCCAGTTTTGTGTTGCTTAGAATCCATTTTTGGCCAGATTATTCTGTCAAGTACAAGCTTTTTGGATTCATAATAAAACCAGACAAGATTATGAAACCAAATGAAACAATATGTTTTGAGTTGCAGCTGCTAGTGGGAGTCTGGGTAAAACTGTGGGAACACATCTATGCAGGCAAGTGGAGAGAGAGTAACTTGTTAAAATCTGCATCTATGACGTCATTGGCAAGGGTGCAGAGCAGCTGCGGAGGAGCGCTGCGGTAATGTGGCTTGTGGGATCAAATACAATAGAGGGGTCCGAGAGACGAAGCAGGGGTCATACACAGGGAGTCAGAGTTCCAATAATTAATCCAAAGGGGTAATCCGTATGTCATATTTGTGCATTCAGAAGAGGAGATCATTACCGTGATCAGATGGGCAGAACAGAGCAGAGGAGGATAGGCAAAGCAAGAGACCCAGAAGGCACATCAATAACCTAAAGACAGGCAAGAGATTGAGATAAGATGATCCAAATACAAAGGCATGAACATCAGGCAGATACAAGAACGAGAATGACTGGATAACAGGGACCATGAGAGGTATAATGACCTGGCGGCAAGGAGTGGTGAGAGGAGTCCTTAAAGGTATTGTGACATGATGTTGTAAACTTGCACATTTGTCAGAACATATATATCTTATATCATTGAGCTCTGTTCGTTTTTGCATAATAAATTATAAATATATTAAAATTTTATTCTAAATTAAGGTAATTTTTTTTCTCTGGTACTTGCTGGGATACGCCCCTAAAATTCTGCGCATTTCCGCAATACGTCATCACCAGTCATCAGCAACGTCACAACGGGAAGAAGGCAGAGCCTTGCCCGTTTGTTTGGTGTGTTAACTGCTTGCCATACATTTCATTTCCTGAAAGGTCGCTTCTTTATTTTTGTGTGACTTTTCATTCAACCTTTATTTAGTCAGGTAAATCTTTTGAACCTCATGGGCTCATTTACGAAAGCGACCTGCTAAAACTAAAGAACAATGAACAGCAGTGGTAGAATTTCCTTAAACAATAAACAAACAAACAATAAACAATAGAAAACAAAAGAGAGAAAAAACAAAAGAAAGTTTTTTTTTTTTACAAAGTATCAAAAAACTAGCAAAACATTATAAGGTAGACGTATAAAATCAAAGACAGGAACAAATCTGCATTGGTTTTTGCCAGGATTCCAACAGATTCTGAAAACCATTTAGAGAAGTCAAGGTCGAGAGCTTCAGATCTTTTTGTAAGATATTCCATGAAGCAGGAGCAGAGTAGGAGAAGGCCCTTTTTCCAAGTTCAGTCCTCACTGACGGAACACTGCAGGTAATCATGTCCTGAGAGCGCACACTGTAGCTGCACTCACGCAAAGACATGTAGGAGGAGATGTATGAGGGCAGCAGACCAAGAAGTGATTTAAAGATGAAAATGTACCAGTGGAAGAGTCTGCGTGAGGTTAATGATGTCCAGTTAACCAGTGAATACAGGGTGCAGTGGTGGGTACGATAATCACAACCAGTTATGAATCTTAGTGCACCATGATAGACAACATCCAACATCCGCAGGGTGCTTGTAGGAGCATTCATGTAGAGAATGTCACCGTAATCAATGGAGGGAAGGAAAGTCACAGACACAAGGCGTTTCCTAACATTCAGTGATAGACATGATCTGTTTCTGAAAAAGAAACCCAGTTTAACTTTCAGTTTCTTCACTAGGTTTTCCACGTGGAGTTTAAAAGAGAGATGTGAATCGATCAGGATACCCAGATATTTATAGGAATCAACAAACTCAATAGGGACACCATTTGAAGATAAAATCAGAGGAGGATCTGCTGGAACCGCCTTCCTATTTGAAAAAAACATCCCTTTTGTTTTATCAGCATTTAGGACAAGTTTGAGACGGAACAAATCTGACTGGATGATGTCAAAAGCGGATTGCAGTAACTGGAAAGCCTTAGCAACTGTTTTAGCTCGGCAGTAAACAACTGTATCATCAGCATAGAAATGTAAGGATGCATCAGGGATGCAGTGACCTACATTAGCTATGTAGATTGTAAAGAGAGTGGGTCCTAAAACTGAGCCTTGTGGTACACCATTTTTAACTGTTAAATAGCTGGAAGAAGTACCGTTATGTTGAACACATTGCCTCCGATTGGAAAGATAGTTAGAAAACCAACCGATGGTGTGATCAGAGAAACCGATTTCTGAGAGCTTATGACACAGGATGTTATGATCCACAGTGTCAAAAGCTTTAGACAGGTCTAAGAAAAGTGCAGCACAATAGTCCTTAGCATCCAATGCTTCAACAACATCATTCAGAACCTTCAGAGAAGCAGTTGTTGTGCTGTGTTTTTTCCTGAAACCAGATTGATGAAGAGGTAAGATGTTAAATGAGTCCAGATAATTTTTGATCTGAGAGTTTATCAGTTTTTCTAGAACCTTGGCTAAGATGCAGAGTTTAGAGATCGGTCGATAATTGTTCAGTGAGGTGGGGTCACCTCCCTTCAGCAAAGGAAGAACAAAGGCTGTTTTCCAAGCATCCGGAATGGTGTTTTGGCTTATGGACAGATTAAAGATGTGGGTCACAGGGACTGTGATGATATGAGCAGCCAGCCTTAAGAAATAAGGTGGAAGTTCATCTGGACCTGCAGATTTTTTAGGATCAAGATCATTTAACAGTTTATTTACCTCACTGACTGAGAACGGAGAAAAAGAGAAGGTGTGATTAACAGATGGTTGACTTGTAGGAGGGATTTGATTTGTAGAAGTTTGATTATTAGATAAAGTGGCTGATTTTCCGTTTGTAACTGTGTCAAATAATGAACTAGAAGCAACAAAATGTTTATTGAAACAGTTCAGGATCTCGTGCTTATTTGACACAGGAACAGAGTCAACAAGAAATTGTGATGGGAGGTCAGATGATTGGGGGGTGCCTGAGAGAGATTTAATGGTTTTCCAGAATTTTTTAGGATCATTTAGATTTTTGGAGGTCTGAGATAAGAAGTAGTTACGTTTTGCGGCTTTGATGGCAGTTGTGCATTTATTCCTTAGCTGCCGAAATTTCAACCAATCAGTGTCTGAGTGTGATTTTCTTGCTGCGGCCCAAAGATGATCTCTCCAGTGCAGGAGATCAGCTAATTCAGGAGTAGCTGATCTCCTGCACTGACTTGAAAAATGCTGTCACGTTGTAGCGCATTTTGGTGTTCAAATATCAGCAGTGAACAAGTGAGCCTTCACAAATTCCCAAAAGATGAGAAACTTTGCCTAGAATGGAAGTACAGAGAACTTGTGACCGATGGGTTCCTACTGAGAGTCGTATGTGTGCAGCGACCATCTTACTGCCTATTAGGTAACATCTGTAATTTCTTTTTATTCATGGAGGGGTTATTAATGACAGTTTTGGATGATTTACTGTTTAAAAAAGATATTTCTCAGACGTGAGCTGGACTATCTGCCGACAACTGCTAACAGACATTAGCATAGATCCCGAGTCAACACGAAGGCTATTTATGTATTTTTAAATTATGTCGGCGCGATCAGGTCACATCTGTAGTTTGTTTTTATTCGGGGAGAGTCTATTAATGACAGTTTTGGATGATTTACTGTTTAAAAAATATATTTCTCAGACGTGAGCTGGACTATCTGCCGACAGCTGCTAACAGACATTAGCATAGATCCCGAGTCAACACGAAGGCTATTTATGTATTTTTAAATTATGTCGGCGCGATAAGGTCACATCTGTAGTTTGTTTTTATTCGGGGAGAGTCTATTAATGACAGTTTTGGATGATTTACTGTTTAAAAAAGATATTTCTCAGACGTGAGCTGGACTATCTGCCGACAACTGCTAACAGACATTAGCATAGATCCCGAGTCAACACGAAGGCTATTTATGTATTTTTAAATTATGTCGGCGCGATCAGGTCACATCTGTAGTTTGTTTTTATTTGGGGAGAGTCTATTAATGACAGTTTTGGATGATTTACTGTTTAAAAAAGATATTTCTCAGACGTGAGCTGGACTATCTGCCGACAACTGCTAACAGACATTAGCATAGATCCCGAGTCAACACGAAGGCTATTTATGTATTTTTAAATTATGTCGGTGCGATCAGGTCACATCTGTAGTTTGTTTTTATTTGGGGAGAGTCTATTAATGACAGTTTTGGATGATTTACTGTTTTAAAATGATATATCTCAGACGCGATTGGACATGCTCCGCCATTATTATTTAAATGCGCGTTGGAGCATGCCTTCCCGTTGTCACGTTTTGCGGAAATGCACAGATTTTTAGGGGCGTGTCCCAGAGAAAAAACTACCATAACTTGGAATGAAATTTTAATATATTTATAATTTATTTTGCAAAAACGAACAGAGCTGAATGATATAAGATATATATGTTCTGACAAATATGCAAATTTACAACATCATGTCACAATACCTTTAAATATGGGCAGAAACAGGTCCGGTGAATAGGCGCTGATGATCAGCGGGTGAAGAGTGGGCATGGCCGATGACAGAGGACGGGATCATGGCATGAAAAGGCAGTGATGTGAACAGATGGGGAGCACACAGACAGCTGATCATGACACTGTTACCGAAGTGTTTAACAAAAAGATCACAGCATCAAATAAAATAAAACAAGATATAATTAGTAGTTACAAGACATTTCCTAGCATTCACATTGTTATCATGCAGAGGTTTTCATCTGCAACTATAAAAAACAAACAAAAAATGTCACCAGGGACTGTTCACCCTGGAAGTTGAAATCATTTGGGACCAACAAGGACATGAAAATGATCCAATGACGTTCCCGGGCCATCTGAGAGGCGTGGTGTTTCCAGCATGTCCTGGGTCTTCCCCAGGTTCTCCTCCCAGTAAGACATGCCCGAAACACCTCCCTAGGGAGGAGCCCAGGAAGCATCTTTACCAGATGCCTGAACCACCTCATCTGGCTCCTCTCAATGTGGAGGAGCAGCGGTTCAACTCTGACTCTATCCCGGATAATTGAACTTCTCACCCTATCTCTAAGGGGGAGTCCAGCTACCCTGCGGATGAAACTCATTTCAACCGCCTGTATCCACAATCTCATTCTTCTAGTCACTCCCCCATGTTCATGACCATAGCTGAGTGTAGGAACGTAGATCTACTGCAAACAGAATGATTTGCCTTCCAATACAGCTCAGCTCCCTCTTCACCACAACGGACAGGCACAGAGTCCACAATACTTCCGAAGCTGCACCGATCTGTCTATGGATCTCACACTACTTTCTTCCCTCACTGTGAACACAATCCAGATACTTGAACTTCTCCACTTGGGGAAGAACTTCACCCTCAACCCAGAGAGGAGAGTCCACCATGTGAGACTGAAGACCACAGCCTCAGATTTGGAGGTGATGAAAGGAAAATTAATTCTTGAAAACTTCAAAGTATCTTACTTGGATTTATTTGACAAACCAGCCTAAAGTAGCATGTGAGGTGGAAGAAAAATGCTACAATGTCTGAAAGTTGCTGACTTTAAACCTAATTTATTACATAATCTTGTTTTTTGTTGTTTTATTAATAATAATAATAATAATAATGAATTCAATTTATAACGCACTTTTCATTAATGAAAATCTCAAAGTGCTACAAGGAGCAACAGAATTAAATGACAATAAAACAGACAATAAAACAAATAATAAAACATTTAAAATCAATAACAATATCAGCTAAGATCAAAAGTAGAATCATGAGGAGGTAGAGTATGCTCGGTCGAAAAGAAAGGTCTTCAAGTCGCTCTTAAAGTCAACCACAGACTGTGGGGCTCTTAGACAGTCAGGAAGAGAGTTCCACAGGCGGGGGGCAGCCACACTGAAAGCCCGGTCTCCCATGGTCCTTAATTTGGTTCTCGGAATGTGAAGGAGATTGCTGTTCTGTGACCGCAGCGAACGGGTGGATGAGTATGGAATGAGAATATCCTTCAGATAATCTGGTGAAGTTCCGTGTAAGCATTGATGTGTAATGAGAGCAGTTTTGTACTGAATTCTGTAGGCAACAGGAAGCCAATGAAGGTTATGGAGAATTGGCGTAATATGTTCAAATTTTTTATTACATTTGTGTATTTTATTTTATTTATTTATTAATTTATTAATTTTACAATAATGAAATACAACAATTAACATATATGTAATTGGAAAAGAAAAAAATATAAAATATAAAATGAAAGGTAGCAGATGAAGAAAATATCTTATTAAATATGCTCCTTTTTTATCTAATAAGAATTCAAACAAAATTTTCTATAAATAATAAACTAAGTAAATAACTCATTCAACTTTCAATTGTATATATTACTCATTAAAATACATTCATTTATATTTGTTCAACAATTCAACTTTAACCAGTTTCTTAAAGACAGGGATTGATTTGGCTTCCTTAACATCTGTCATTAAGTAGTTCCACAATCCTACTCCCTGAATTAAGGTAGTTCTTCCTTTCAAACTACCGTAGTTCTAAATTGCGGTTTTACAAATACATCTTTCCCTTTGAGATTGTAGCAGCTTGATCTTTTCACAAAATACATTTGGATATTTGACGGTAGTGTACTTTTTGAGCTCTATACATAAGTAACAAAATGTTATAATCCACCAAATCATAGAACTTCAGCAATTTCATCTGATAAAATAATTCACTAGATGGGTGACAGTAATGCTTTCTTGCTATAATTCTTACAATTCTTTCCTGCAAAATAAAAAATAGGCATTGTGCTGTTTTTACATGCTTTCCCCCATACATTAACACAACAAATCAAATGTGGCACTGTCATTGTATTGTACAACAAATACAATGCTTTGTCATTTAGTAGATATCTAACTCTATAAAATATTCTACTTCTACTTCTACTTCCGGCACTCGACAAGGCAGGTCGCATATCTTTCTGCTCTTCCCTCCCTAAGTTTTTCCTACTCCCTGCTTGCTTTTCGTCTCGTCTGCGACCCTTCAGCGCTCACTCGAACCAATATGGAATTAATCAATTGGGCTGTTTCTTCAATGGATAAGATTTTTTCCACGAGGCGGACCGTGTCAGGAGAAGCTGTCTGTCCCTCCGACACACACGCGGCTGGATACGTGCTGGACTCGTGGGGTCAGTGGCAGCCCATGTGTCTGTCCGTTCTGAGTGTCGAAGACGTGGAGGATTTGTGGATTATTGGATTATTGGTAGCAACTGCTCTGTTTTTTGGCGTAACCGGAGTTGTTTGTTATCGGAAGCTGAGCGAGGCTTCGGCGGCTATCAGAGCGCTGTCGGGACTGCCTGATCAGCAAAATTCTCTGAACCGGGTCGTGGGCTCCTCATCCCAGCTGCTTTATGAGCTCAATCGCACGATTGGTGCAGTGGTGGACCACCGTGCACCTGCTGTCCGTTTTGGGACTTGTTTGCAGCCACCCAGGATCGATCAAGGGACAGGTGGAAGCTCATGAAAGCGGGGCAGAGCAGAACCACATATTTGGATTTCTTTCGGCCATGAAACAGCACCCACAGACTTGAAGGCGGCAGTGGAAAAGTACACTGTGGTCTATTTGGATAACAAACAAAAACATTATCTGGCTTCTGCACATGTCCTTGAAGCGGGCTGTGGGAATCCATTCTCCTAGAGTGAGAAGTTGAAGAGCCCCCCCCTCCCCTCCCCCTCCCCAGAGATTTCTGTGAGGCTTCGGATAACACCCAGCTGCACACCTGCTGAACTTTGTGTTTGTCTGAAAGTAATCATGGACCCAATCTCCCTGCCATGCCGTATTTCCTTTGTTATTGTACCTAAATGTGCTCTGATATGGTTTTTACTGAATCACGCGGTGTCTTGAAGACAAAATGTGATTCATCTTTTTTAATATCAATGCTGTGAATCCCAGTGTTTCTGCTTGTTTTCCTGCTTTTGACCTTCATCTGGAGACAGATTGGGCCTGGCCGCGCTAAAAGTATATCAACGTGTTGAATAAACATGTCGTGTGTTGATAAAACATATCGTGTGTTGATAAAACATGTAATGTGCTTTGTTTTGCTGCAGCTTTTGCACTCACTCATTTCTCTCTGGATGCCTGCAATACATATTTACGTTGTAATCGGTGAAAATTGATGCAATGTTAATAAAACTCCTTGATTCCTTGATTCCTTGATTCCTTGATATTGCAATTAATTTAGATATTTTCATTTTAACCAAATGTATATGTTGTTTCCATGATAGACTATCATCACTGACAACACCCAAAAATTTTGCCTCACTGACTCTTCAAATCACTGAGTCCTCGATTAGAAATGGAACATCAATTGATTCATTTTTATTACTAAATATCAAATAGTTTGTTTTTCTCCAAATTTAATGATAACCAGTTTTGGATTTTAACAAACTCCTTCATCATTGAATCCAGTAGTTGTTCAATATTTTTCCCAAAACAAAAAAAAGTTGTGTCATCAGCGAAAAGAACGCATTTAGTGAGTCCAGACACATTAACCAAATCGTTTACATTCAAAATGAACAATTTCAGACCAAGAGGAACTGCGCATGTAATAGTAGTGTGATGTGTGTGTAATGTGAGCTCACATTATCCAACTGTACATATTGTTTCCTATTTTCTAAGTAACTACACACCCACTGTAACGCCAATCCTCTTATTACTTACTTACTTAAACTTATTAAAACATGTATTAATACTTATGTATTATTATTTTTGTATTAATACTTGATTAAATAATGCTGAGTACATTGTTGTAAAGTACTGCACTTAGAACTATCTATGGGGCCAGTTGTTATGTCTGCAGTCTTCCCCATATTGAACCAAACTGAGACAATTGAACTAAACTGAAGCAATTTAATGACACCTGGGGAAACCTGTGCAGGTGCTTTGAGTTTAGTAGATGATTAGTGTGTCACACTCAGTTTCAAACATTGATGCCCTGTGAAATTTGAGCTGATTTCTCCACAGTATTCTAAATTTTTGAATTCCTGTTTTTGTGGGTTTCATGAGCTGAAAGCCCAAATGATGTAAAAATAAACAAATACATACTTGAAATTGTATAAATTGTGGGCCCTGAATCTATAATCTATCAAATATTATTTTTAAATGGAATTATGAACGTTAGACAACTTTTCCATGTCTGAGAAATATTCAAATTTTTTGTAAAGGGTCTGTATATATA
>JBBPBX010010677.1:0-27255 GCA_038048925.1 Garcialebias charrua
TTAGACGTCCTAATTAGACCTTGTTTGCACGTCGGGGCGACGTCTAGAATTGGACTCTCAAACGACGGACAAGTCTAATTTGTAAAAAAAGAAAAAAGATTTGAGGAAATGCATTAAAATGTTATTGAAAAACAACATTCTTAATAAATCAATTGTCTAACTGCACTTTTGTTGTCCTAAAAGTTTAACTCTGTGAACATGGTCCAGATCACCTCCAAAACTGACGTTCATACGACGTACAAATGCGGTCATATTTAGACGTCAAAAATAGACCTTGTTTGCACGTCGGGGAGACGTCTAGAATTGGTCTGCGACCAACGGGCTCTATATTGACGTCACCTCGACGTCCTATGGACGTCTACTGTTTAGTGGGAAACACTACAATTACAATAGGTCCTTGCAGCGCTTCGCTGCTTCGGGCCTAATAATAATAAACACTACAATTACAATAGGTCCTTGCAACGCTTCGCTGCTTCGGGCCTAATTACAACTCATAGTGCTACGATAATTGACAACATTTTCACAAATATAACAAATGGGGATATGACAGGTGGTATCTTAACAACTGATTTAAGTGATCATTTACCAGTTTTCACTATCTACAGAAATGATCAAAACATTACAAAAGAAGTTACAATTAAGAAAAAAATAATAAACACATCAAAAAAAGCTATGGATCAATTAAAAGATGATTTACAGAAGCAAAACTGGAAGGACGTGTATATTGATGATGTTAACAGATCATATGATGAATTTATGAACATTTTAGAAGCTCTGTATGAAAAGAATTGTGTGCAAAGAAATCGTAGAAAAAGAAATATTGTTGACCAACCTTGGATGACTAAAGGGTTGAGAAATGCTTGTAAAAAAAAAATAACTTGTATTTATGTTTCTTAAAAACGAGAACACAACAAGCTGAAGAAAAATATAAAAAATATAAAAATAAATTGGTAATGATTATAAGAAGATGCAAGAAAGAATACTATAGTGATTTATTAAACAAGAGCAATGGTGACACTAAAACAACATGGCGAGTAATAAATGATGTTCTAAAAAGTCATAAAGCAAAAACGAACATTGCAAAATATTTTGTGAAAGATGACAAAGAAATACATGATGAGAATGATATCGTAAATGAATTTAATCAATATTTTGTAAATATTGGATCAAGCCTTGCAGCTAAAATACCAAAAGTAGATAATAAGGTGTGTCATTCAATTAAAAGTTGCACCAACAGTATTTTTCTTAGTGGAACTAACAAAGAGGAAATTATGAAAATGGTAAAAAATCTCTCAGACAAGAGATCAAAAGACTGGGTGGACATGGATATGATGTTCGTAAAGGAAATAATAAGTTATGTTATTGAACCGTTTACATATATATGCAATTTATCTTTTTCAACAGGAATATTTCCAGATAACATGAAAGTAGCAAAGGTAATTCCTCTTTTTAAAAATGGTGATAAATGTGTATTCAATAATTATAGGCCAATATCCTTATTACCACAGTTCTCAAAGATTCTAGAAAAACTATTTGTGTCCAGATTGGATCAATTTATTGATAAACAAAACATTTTAAGTAGCAGTCAATATGGGTTTAGAGAAAAAAACTCTACGTCAATGGCTCTCATGGATTTAATGGAACAAATAACTAATGCTGTCGATCATAAACAGTACTGTGTTAGTGTTTTTGTTGATCTAAAAAAAGCATTTGATACCATTGACCACACCATTCTCCTTGAAAAACTAAATAAATATGGTATTAGAGGACCAGCATTACAGTGGGTATCTAGCTATTTGAAGGACAGGAAACAGTTTGTGCAAATAAATGATGTTAGATCTGACCTCCGTGATATGGAAACATCATGTAAATTCTATTAAAAAAAAACTAGCTAGAGCAATTGCAGTACTGTATAAAGTCAGGGATTTTTTAATTGATAAAGCTTTACATATGTTGTATAACACAATCATTGCTCCACATTTAATCTATTGTATTGAGGTTTGGGGAAAAGCATGCAAAACTATTACAAAGCCTGTTTTTATTTTACAAAAGAGAGCTGTAAGAGTAATCACCAGAAAACATTTCACTCACCCTTCAAACACCTTGTTTATTCAACTAAACTTATTGAAATTCCAGGAATTGGTAGAATATAGTATTTTATCAATTATGTATAGGGCTCATAATAACACATTACCTTTAAATATCCAAAGAAATTTTATAAAAAGACAAAGTTATTACAATCTCAAAGGGACAGAGATATTCATCAAACCACAATTCAGAACCAGCTTAAAAGGACGGTCTACCTCAATTCAGGGAATTCGATTGTGGAATGCTCTGGAGAGTGATGTTAAAAATGAAAAATCAATGTATACATTGTCAAAATATGTAGGACTTTTGGGTTGAAAACAGACTTATACTGCTACAAAGATCTTTACAACACATATACACACACATGGTAAGTTGCCTTTGGCACAGGCTGAGAGCAGGGTGTAATAACACACCGTCAGTAACCCTAGATTAGTTTAATTTATATGGCATTTTAAACTCATATGTTTTTATTTTTAGGCTTTGGTTGTATTTTAGTAAACTGTCTTTGAGTTGTTGTGTGTTCAGTTAACCCTGTGCTATAAGAAATATAAGATTGAGTCAGGCCTCACATTAACACACGCACAGCAAAGGTCATATATGCATGCTCACTCAGGCCCAGGAGGAGGCCTGAACAGAATTAGGTCAAGTAAAAACGCAGGAAGGCCTCAGAGGCAAACCTTTCTGCTGTTAGTTTTGCTGTGTTTTGCTGTGTTGTCAAATAGAACTCCCCAAAATAAATAGAAAGAACGTGTTAGATGAGCTGAAGGCCTCTTAAAACAGAGCTCTGTGATTTAAGGCCTGTTAAAAATGAAGAGTTTTTAAAGCATTTGAAACAAAGATAATTGAAATAAAATGTAATCTTTGAATGAGCATTTTTGAACCATGCTACAGCAGCCAGACACAAGGCGTGTTTCCATCAAGGTTTCTAGGTGCGCATTATGAAGCATCGCATCAGAAAAGCTAAATGGAAACGGCATAATTCGAGTTAACTTCCTCTAAGTCGCTCTAAAGTTTATACGCTCGCTTGAGGTAGTTTTTGGGGAGTCGATTCAGAGCTGAGTCGGCTAAACGACAGATGGAAACAGATTAGCCGACTCAGTTCTGCCGCAGCGAACATTCACGTCACGTGACTGATCAGCTGTTTCCGCTCCGGACAACATGTAACATCGCTAAAACTAGTTGGCATGACAGAATAAATACAACTTGCCCGATAGCAACACATACCTGAAATATTCTCTCCATTTTGCCGAGATGTCTGTTTTCAAACGCTACTTCCTGTTTACTGTGGAAGTGCGTAACGCTGACGTCTGACGTATGGCGCTGACGTGTGACGTAATGACGCTGACGTCTGACGTAGAGACGCTTTGCGTGGCATTGCAGATGCGCTTCAAGCCAGTTAATGGAAACACTTCTGATCCTCATAATTTTAATTTACATTTTAGCGAAATTTTCTAAAATTCGCTCAAAAATCGAATTTAAATTGGATGGAAACATAGCTACAGAGGCTCTAACGCACACACACACATACACGCGCACACGAGCACACGCACCCACACACACACACATACATTTTAGTGTGAGGAGCACGGTCTCTTATCTTAAACACAGCTGAGACACAGGAGAAAGTCAGGCCTTGGTTCAAAAGAAAAGTGAAAAGCTTCAGATGGGAATGTGAACTTTTGTGAAACAGAATTCTATTGAAGCAAAATGTTTTCTGGATGTTAAGTGATTGATTGAATATGCAGAATTATGTATTGAGAAGTAAAATGTATGTTATTTTATGTTTTCTTTTATGATTCACAGCAAACTAAAGGATGCTTCACTGCTGAGGGTTGAAAAATATAGTTTTGAATATTACATAGCACGTTATAAGAGTGTTTTTTCCACAGTTTGAGTAAATTTAGGTAAAAGTTGAGGATCTGGGTGAAAGTTGAAAACTTGTTCTGACTGAAAAAGTTGGAACTTTGCCAGATGACAGATGGCATTAGGTCATTCTCTGCTGAGGAAGGGTGACAGCTGAAGGAGACATTATGTCACCAGTCCGGTGAAGGCTGAGAAAGTTACCTCACTATTGACCAATAGAATGACAGGAAAATGACATGATGGTCTAGAATAGTGGGGGTCAAACCCTTTTCTTGAGTATAAATAAGGCTGTTTAAGAAGAGAAGTTGGCTGAAGATTTTTGAAGACCATTTGGATATTACTGGACAAAGAGGACGCTCTGGAACTAAAAAGAAGAAGATAGAATTTTCTAAAAAGATTCTCCTTGGACAAAAAAAAGGAGATATTTTTGCTTCAGCCTGGATCCCTTGCTACTCTTCTTAAAATTGGATTAATTGCAGAGCTGGAATATAGCTTCGAATCTTGATTCAGGATTGAGGTATTTTTTCCTTGCCTTTGGTAAATAGCCCCTGTGGAGTTGCCGACAGAAGGTAAGGAAATATTCCCATTCTTGTCCAGAGCATTAAAATTATATTAAATTTAGTATAACAGCAACAAGACTGCTACTACCTGAGGATGGAAAATCGGCTACAAGGATAACTTTGTTTGATGAAAGATTAAAGTAATTTTGGGAGAAGCTCCGAGCGCTGACAGGCTGTTTACTTAGATAGGAACACGGTGTGCTTTCTTATCTTAGGCCTGCTCTGAAGCCTTGTTTGTCAGTACCGCAGAACAAATGATGGATTAAAACATCATTTAAAGGAATATACTATTTTGCTGAAAACCTTGATGGATTCAGAGAGTTGATTGATTTTAAATCTGGAAGAGTTTAAAGAGAAGTTTTGTGCGTCGAGAGATCAGACTGCAGCAAGCTGAATGTTTGGAAAAGTTTGGAAGATAAGGAGAACGCAGTGTCCCTGTTCATCTTCTAACTGCGGCTGAAGGCCTCTCGTCAGCTTGACAGCAATGAAGGATTAAAACATCATTTAAAGGAATATACTATTTTTCTGAACCCTTGATGTAAAGAAAGACATCAGCTTGGAGACCTGGTCACTGAGTACTGATTGTTTAAAGTCTGAGAGAACAGGATGTTCTTTCTTGTCACAGCCTGCTTTGAAAAGCCTTGATCATCAGTGCTGCACAACAAAAATTGATGGATTAAAAGCTGCCTTTTTGTGGAAGACTATTTTTCCTGATCTAAAAATATTTTTGTGGAACAAAACAACATCTTTTGAAGTTGCTTGAGTCATGAAGGATTCTTTGAATTTGCTGGATACTTTGGGAAAATTGGATTAATTCAAAAAGAGTTTTTCTCCTGGACAAAAGGAGTGCTCGTTGCGGCTGCAGCGAGCTGAATGTTTCGAAAACAATCTTTGATGGATTAAAGCTGATTTTGCCGAATGGATCCTGGAGATTGGAAAATCAGTTATTGTTTTGGGTCACTCGGTCTGACCACGGAGTGAGACCTGCCAGCTAGAAGCTGACTGACCTTGGATGAAAAGCCAGGAGAACACGATGTTCTAATTTTAACCTCAGGCCTGCTCTGAAGGCCTTGTTCATCAGCATCGCAGAACAACTGAATGGATTACAATATCTTTGAATGGATAACACTTTTGAGGAATAATTGATTTGCCTAGGAGGATTACCAGATTTTTAACCCTAAACAGTTTTTGATGGATTACAACTGGGATTTTTAACACGACAGAATTACCTGGAGTTTTTCTGTGGAATTACAACGAAGATTTATTCAGTCTGCTGGAAGTGGGATTACAAAACAAGTTTTTCCTAAAGTGGATGATTACAAAACAAGTTTTTCCTGAATAATTGGAAACACAAGCTTTTCCTATGTGGGATTAAACAAAGATTTGTCCAGTCTGCTGGAGTGCAGACTTTTAATTGGAGCACAACAGCATCACCTGGAGGTTTTTTCTGTGGAACAACAACAAGATTTCCTGATGGGATTAAGTTTTCTGGTGGAAATAAAAACACAAGTTGGAACACAACAAGATTACCTGGATGGATTAAACATATTTGATCGGAATCAGATTATTGTAGAATAAACCAACATTTTAGGAGATTATACAAATTATACATTGAAGTACAACTCAATTCAATTACAAGAAACACCTTAAGGCCCAGCGTGTGGAAGACATCTTTGGTGAGCTGTGAATCACTTTATCTCTTAAATGCAAATCATGTAACCTGATTAAATCTTTTCTGTAGTAAGTAGTGCTTATGCTGTTACCCCTGCAACTAGAAAAATAAAGAAACATAAAAACGTACAAATTTGGATTTTCCTTGACTCACCTTGATATTAAATGATGGAAAACTTGGTTCAAGATAACAACAAGATTATTGGAGGTTTTAAATGGTTGTGTTAGCCAAAAAGATATAAACAATATCCTGGAACCTTATTTTCCTAGGTTCTAAAACTAACCAGACGGATAACAATAACTATCTACAAAGAGGTAAAGGCTGTCGTGAATGCATGTTTCTCCGTGAGATACGATCTGACTCCATTCTGCTAAGTCGGGCTATCGGCGGGGTGAAACGAGGATATGACATTGCAAATCGGAGACAGTGAACAAGTCTGGGTGAATTTACCTCGTCTCAGCCTTAATTCTAACTAATCTTGAGACATATCGGGTAATACTCGTGTGCAAGGATAAAAGTTAAAAAACCCGTTACTGGAGAGGCTGGAGTGAGGACTTGTCGCAAGATCCTGCGGCTAACCTCACTCACGTAGAATTAACATGGCGCCCAACGTGCTTAAAGCATAAAGAACTCAAGATACCAAGGCGTGCGTCAGTGGACTGACCGAGCGCCAAACCACAACTCTCCTAGGGTAGAGGAGTTGTAGCACGGCAGGACTAGCTACCAGCTAAGTACCCCTATACTACTAGGCAGTGGTGGGGTAAGTGGGGCTTACTAAGGACTACTGACCATGGTTCAAACGGTAAGTTAAGCAGACAGTCTGTTCCCATCCGAAGCGCAAGGTATAGAGTCCGGGAGGCTCTGAGGAACAGACAACTCGAGACGGCAAAAACGAAGAATGGCCACGGGAGTGGCACCAGTAGGACTGGTGGACCAGTCCAACATGAACGATCCAACTGAACCAAAACCTGAGCTGGTATCTACTACCACGACGGAGGATTCTCAAATCCAACAGGCAAAAAAAGGTGTGGATCAAGGACAACACCCCAAATCAGTCTGGAATCGACTCGGACGAACAGTTCCTCGAGAAAAGGATGTTGGGGCTCTGAGAGTGGTAGTAAAGGGAAGTAAGAGAAAGGTGACCTTCATTGGGATGCCGGGTGAGACCTTGGTCCTCAAGATAGATCAAGCAGTAAAGTCTTGTGACCTAGACAAACAGTGTTGGGATGAAAAGAGAAAAAACGGGATGAAACAAAATCTAACACGGCCAAAATCAGCCCCTAGGGCTAACAACAAAACCAACAACAAAGGAGATTTCAAGCCGAGGCAGCTAACACAACACCTCGAAGATGGGGCGACTATGTGCCCTCAAACGAATATGCTAAAATGACCCCTGATGAAAGAAAGGCCCTTCATGAATTCCGACTGAGAAGGGATGGGGGACCAGCTGAATGATGGCCGAAAGGTTACGGGTCACCCTAGATAACGCTTATTAGGACGGTGTTGAAATCTATGCCAAAGTGGATGGAAAACCTTACCTAATGCTCTCTGGGGCAGAGGTGTCTATGACCCGCTAAAACCTGAAAACAATAAGACATCTTACAGTTCAATTGGCAAACAGGACTGTACAAAATCCTGTGAAAATATCCCCGAAGTAACAGAACAAAAAGTGAATGAAAGCGACTTCTCCCCGGCTGGGAAAGAGAAGTTGAAGCGAATCATTAAGTCAGCCTCTATGGCTTGATTCTAATTCTAGATTCTAACAACTGCGGAAATATAGGTCCGAAAACCATGCACCCAATAGAGAGAGTGCCAGGAAGTGCTCTGACTGGAGAAGTTATGGCAGTACTAGAAGGATTGCTTGAACTAACTCACAGAAAAATAAAAACATCACAGTAGTGACCAACAGTAATCACTGTGCACAAGCCCTGACAAAGGATTTATCCATTTGGGAAGAAAAAAGATTTGAAAGTGCTAAGGGAAAAGTGGTGACTCACCATGATTTGTGGAAGAAAATAGCTGGAATCAAGCTGAATCTACAAGATGGAGGAGGAGCACCAAAAATCCCACACTAAAGAAGAAAACTACTGGCAGGGCAATGAAGAAGTGGACCTTATGTGCAAAAGAGAAAAATCGTTTTGTCGATCGAGAGTGGGAACAAACCCCGGCGGGCCGAGGGTCCCACAGGAGTACGTGTTAGAGGTTGTGCGTGGCGTGCATGAAGGGCTAGGTCATACGGGCGTACAACCTACACGTAAGGAGTTGGAGAGTCAGGAGCTCTGGATTCCCATGAAGCAAATTCGCAAGGTGCTGCAGGACTGTGTGGTATTTGGTCAATACAAACTCAAGACGATGCGGGCACCTAGTGGATGAACAAACTGGCAGGTGTCACGGGTGGCACTTGTTAACAGTAAGAAAAACAAGAAGGCAACGGTGTTGCTATCATGCTGAAACAATTCTATAGGTCGTTGGGCTTTCCAAAGGAACTGAGAGCTGAGGATGGGACACACTGTCACAACGTACAAGTGGATCACTAGTGTCAGACTTTTGGGGTGATGCGTTTTCTCACTGCCCCCCACAACTCAAGCCAGCAAAGTTGAAAGAAAGAAAGAAAGAAAGAGCCATAGGTTTAGCCAACACATTGGATTAGCTAAACATGCTAATACCAAGGAATGCACTATAACTGTGGAAGTAGGACAAGCCTTGAATGACAGGCGTTGAGCTGGAAGACCCTCCCCCGGTGAGGAGCTTAACCAACGTCAATTTAACACGCTGGACAGTAGCGGGGCCTCAAGGTTAAAGAGGAACAACCAGCCTCCAACACTTCATTTGAGGTTGGACAAAAAGGGTGGGTCAGAGCACAGGATCACCCATCAGCAGTTGCAGTGGAGCACAAATGGAACGCCACAGACAAAGTGATGAGAATATTAGACAATAACACGGTTGTGTTAACAAAGTTAGGGAATCCTGGAAATAGAGCAACTGAAGCCAATTCCTAGCTAATTCAAACCAGAAACCGGATTATGGCCAATGAACCAAGTACCATGCTCCCCTATCGTAGAATGGCCACTATATGCGGGGGAGTTATCTTAAGAAGAACAACCTCAGAGCTTTTGGGCAGGTAGGGCTCTGAAGACCTTGGAGTACGCCAAGAGAAGATACCTGTCAGCAGAATGCGAAATGATGAAGTGGAACAAGCTGTAAAACAGCTGTGAAGTCAACATGGAACCTACTGGCCTACCCATTTGGTGGGAAGGACCAGGAGAAGTTAGGCCCCTCAAAACTTGAGGTGAAGATAAAAGACGAAAAGATTAGCCCCTCAAATCTGAGGTGAAGAACAAAGATGAAGAAATTATCCCCTCTGAGGCGAAGAACCTGAGGCGAAGAGAAAATATAAAGATTAAAAAATAAACCCCTCAGAACTGAGGTGAAAAGAAAAGATGTACGGGAGTACAACTGAAGCCAGTAAAGGTGGATACCTTTATTTGTGGGAAAAACTAGGACCACAGTTTTGCCAAGAGTAATGATCTTCACACAATGGGAATTGAGTGAAAGAGGCCCAAAAGATTGTACCTGTGAATGGGAGGGGACTATGGTGAAGTACTATGTAAATTGTCAAACGAGGATGCTGTAGATTCCCAGAACAGCTGCACATAGTGTAGACACGCCCATAAGACCTGACTCCACCCAGTGGATTAAAGTCTCGGTACAGATGATCGTGGCTCCACACAAGGGAGTGTATTCGGTGGGAGCTACAATACAGCTGATCAAAGACAATAAAGAAAACACAGAAAAGTCCCAACCCAAGTAAAACAGAGAAAAAGCGAAGTGTACTGAACGCTTGGGCCAGCAAGACATTTCTGAGGGAATGGAAGCACATGAACAAGGAAATGAACAACTAAAAACTGAACGACGGGGCGCTAGAATCATCAAAGGATCTCATCGCAAAAGGAAAGGTGGAGAATTATTAGATCAAATCGTGAGGTGTCCAAATTATATCTGGAAAGGGAGAGACAATATAAAATCTGCAAAAATCATCGAAACATGCTGGTCCTGGGACAGAGACCCGCTTTACAATGACTCAGACTCAGAGGACGAGGCACCCACTTATGTGTGGAATTTGCTGATTCAACGATCCAGGACAGGACCGTATCAACCAGCTCTAATTGTACGGAAAGAACTAGTAAAGTTAGACCGTCCCAGAAAAGATTACACCCTAAAGTTTAACAGAACCAAAAATTACTACTGCTCATGTATAATGTTCTACAGGAACAAAGACCTAACTAAAGGGTCTCTTAGAGGTGTCACTGACTACGCAGTAACAAAAGACTCATGGAGAAGGCCATACAACCCCAGCCCAATGGGGACACCATGGATCTTCAATGTTGTCTATTTAATAGTACTCGGAATGCAATTCAAAATCAGATGGGGCCATAATTACAGAGAGCCACATCAAACACATTTCTGCGAGATCTCCATAGGGGAGTTGGAGGTTTGGACAACAAGCCGAGCTATGAAAATAAGCATCTACAACCGGGAAACTAACCCAAACAAAATAGTGGTTGAAAACACTGAACTGCCCCTACGAATGCTGTGTGATCGAGTCTGCACAACCATCAACGATTGGGAAGAATACCCAGTACGAATGGCTTACAGGACGACTGTATCGTACAGAGGACACCCACTTGTCAGTACGGTAACAGCGTTGGAAGAATGGGGTGAACACTATGTGCAATATGGAAGAAAATCCAGGGAAATGTTCAGACAGAGACTGTGGGAGGCGGAGGAACAGCACCGAAGAGGTGAGGACCCATCTGACGAACCTTTTTGTGGGCTGCAAGGCCCCCAGCTTGAACCTGCATGTTGGGGGGTCTACCAATGGAAGTGGGTGTGGAGAGGGTTGAGACCAGAATTGCCACACCCATCGCCTCTCTGCGTGGAACTGTACAAAGGACGTGTGAAAGGAAAAGAGGACCAAGTCCCAGTGAGAGTCAAAAGCGACCACATTGGTAATCTGGAACGCCCACAGATGGTTGACCACCTCACACCATGTAGCATGCAGAACCCCATAGAAGAGCAGTGACAGAGAAAGACATAATAGACTCAAGACCGATCGCCAAAAATACCAGAAAGTCTCATTTGGATGAACCTCAAGAAGAATATCACCCTAAGCTTTGTCCTCCAACCTCACCATGGATATTTAATGTGGTCTACATGACGATAAAAGGAATAAGTATCAGATTGAAATGGGGACCCAAACCCCAACAGAAATGGCACCTGGAAGGACCCCAGCCTGAACCTACCGAATGGCTGGTGATTCGGTGGAAGTGGGTGTGGTAAAGATTGCAACCTGGATGGCCACACCCCTCTCCACTATATCTGGAGCTCCTCAAAGATCGAGTGACCACAACTCACAGGCGCTCGAGGAGGAAGCCCAGAGCTAAAAGAAGCAAAGTCTTTGAAAAGAAACTCTCTCAACATGACAAGTCTGGAAAGTAGACTAAGTCGAGATGATTCAAACAGCGATGCAGATCCACACATCAATGAAGAAGATCCACACATCTATGAAGATGTACCACAAATCTATGAAGATATGGCGACCCCTAACCGACCTAAGGACTGTTTAAGGATTATGAGAATGGATAAAGCAACTTGTCTACGAACCCTGCTGCGGGGATTCGTAGTGTTAATAGGCTTAGTTATGTTGTTGGTTATTTTGTATCAAGCCGGAATCAGACCATGGAGCCTAACGCATGTAAAAGTCTCCCATGGGAGATCCAAATATGCAAACATGACCTGCTGGGAAACCACGCAAAGAGACATCTTCGTACCATGGGACAGAAATGAAACTGTTGAAAATCTTACCAAGACCTGGGAAAGAGTAAGACTAGCAGGCTATCCAGCTTGGATGTACCAGCTGGGAAACACCCCTGAATGGGTGTCTGCAGTAGAGGCTGAGAACCTAACGGGGCCTGACAAACCCCACTTCAAGGTAATCAATCTACTGATTTTGCCTGAAGGAATTGTGACCTGGATAATGCTCCTGCATCACAACATAAAAAGGACAACGAGATGTAACTGGATTCATCTGGACAAAGAAACCCCTGAATGGCACTGTGATTGGGGCTGTAGACCACTAATGGGATTATGCCACCGGTGTATAGGTCGCACCGGTGTATAGGTCGCACCTAGGTCGCACCTACATTTGTTAGCTGCCATTTTTGTAAGACTGTGTCTCACTTTAATTTTTGTCAATAAATTATTACAAATCAGCTTATTTCAAAATGTAAATACCACCAACATCATTAAAATTAAACTACAGACTCCTAAAAAAATGTTTGTTGGCTGCCTTTTTTGTAAAACTGTGTCTCACTTTGATATTTGTTAATAAATTATTACAAATCAGCTTATTTCAAAATGTAAATACCACCAACATCATTAAAATTAAACTACAGACTCCTAAAAAAATGTTTGTTGGCTGCCTTTTTTGTAAGACTGTGTCTCACTTTAATTTTTGTTAATAAATGACAAATCAGTTGCAGCTGAAGGTGATCTGCTCAGAGTTGCAGCTGCTGTGGAAACCAGTGCAGGATAGCTGCAGCAATTTTATTATATTTTACTAGATTTTATCACTTGTTTTATTTTATTTATTTTTTAAGCAAGCCTAATCTGCATCCACATGATTTTATCTTTGATCTTAGTCGATATTATTATTGATTTTATTTGATTTTATCACTTGTTTCATTTTGATCTTTGCTTTGTTACACTTTGTAGCACTTTGAGATTTTTATTAATGAAAAGTGCATTATAAATGGAATTCATTATTATTATTATCTGGAGGTGGAGCTGACTGTGAGCTGAAATATGCAGCATCTGGAGGTGCAGCTGATTGAAATGCACTTTGACAGTTACAGCTACACCCAAATAAATCTGTAAATAAAGCAGAATACTGGTACAGGCCTCTTTAGCGATCATAGCGGCCGAAACTGGTACTGCACCATTTTATGCAACAGGGAAAAAGGGCCATAACTCAGCCAAAAATTGGTCTAAAAATATGAAAAAAAAATCCATAAATAGGTCGCACTGGTGTATAGGTCGCAGGCCTTGAAAAAACCATAAAAAGGTGCGACCTATACACCGGAAAATACGGTACTAAAATAACACAAGTGATAAAAGTTACACGCTGAAAGCTTTTTTGAACAAGTGGAAATAAAAAGGCAATGGAAATTAAAAAATGTTACATATTAAAATACCAGAAGTAATAAAAGTTACACACTGGAAGCTTATTTGAGCAAGTGGAAATAAAAAGGCAATGGAAATAAAAAATGCTACATACTAAACTACCAAAAGTAATAAAAGTTACACACTGAAAGCTTTTTTACACACTGAAAGCTTTTTTGAACAAGTGGGTCTTCAGTCTGGTTTTGAACAGAGTCAGATCAGAGGTGGCACGCAGCTCAAGGGGGAGGCTGTTCCAGGCTTTTGGGCCGGCAACAGAAAATGACCGGTCTCCCCATTGTTTGTACCTTGAGCGAGGCACCTCCAGCAGGTGTTGACTGGCAGAGCGTAAATCTCTGCCGGGCTGATGGGCTTTCAAAAGTTCTGAGATGTACAGAGGAGCAAGTCCATTCAGAGCTTTGAAAACAAACAGCAGCAGCTTGAACTGTATCCTGAACTGAACCGGGAGCCAGTGTAGAGAGGACAGGACAGGAGTGATGTGTTCATATTTTCGTGTGTTGGTCAAAAAGCGCGCGGCAGAGTTCTGTACAAGCTGTAAACGGGAGATGGAGGATTGATTAATACCAACATACAAAGCATTACAATAGTCAAGTCTGGAGGTCACAAAGGCATGGATGGCCTTCTCCAGATCACCACGGCTGAGAAATGACTTGACTTTGGAGAGCAGTCGGAGCTGAAAGAAGCTGGTCTTGACAACAGAACTGATCTGTTTATCAAACTTTAAGTTGGAGTCAAGCTGCACTCCAAGATTTCTGACCACCGGGTTGAAGTGGGGGAGGGGGAAACCAACACTGGGACTGGGAAGGATGTTGCTGGTGTCACCAGGTGCACTAAATAAAATGCATTCAGTTTTATCTGTGTTTAGGTGGAGGAAGTTTTGAGAGAGCCAGTGCTTAATGTCATTTAAGCAGTTGACAAGAGTGTTTGAACTGGGTGAGGGGTTGGGAGTGACTGGCAGATAGATTTGTAAATCGTCTGCATACATGTGAAAAGACAGGTTATGACGTGCAATGATTGATCCTAATGGCAGCATGTAAAGAGAGAAGAGGACTGGCCCTAGAATAGATCCCTGTGGTACGCCAGAGGTCAGAGGGGTTGATGAAGAGGAGGACAGATCGCCTATCATGACAGAGAAAGTTCTCCCAGACAGGTAAGATTTGAACCACTCAAGCACAGCTCCCTGGAGGCCAACCTGCTGAGACAAGCGGTTGATTAGTACCTGATGGTCGACGGTGTCAAAAGCTGCTGAGAGGTCTAACATCACCAGCAGTGCAGGGTTTTTTGCATCCAGGGACAGAAGAATGTCATTCTGTACTTGTATTTAAATGATAAAATATATATATTTTGAGCAATTTGATGAATAGTAGAAAAATCATGTCAGTGGACCTTTAAGATTATAAGTACCGTACTTTTCCTTTTTACAAAAAACATTTCGATGTTTGAGGGTAATGTGAAGTTCTGAGCCTTGTACAGCATTAAAAGAAAATTATAGTCAACCAGATCATACAATTTAAGTAATTTCAATTTGCAAAACAAAACATTTGATGGATGGTAATGCTTTCTAGTGATAAACCTTATAGCTCTTTTCTGTAAAATAAAAATGTTAATAAAATTAATAATTTTTTATTTAAAAAAAGTAGGTTATAAAGCAGCAGTGATGTTTTCCCCTGAAGAAGTGGTTAAAAACAGCACCGCAGGAGCTGCTGTGAGTGTGCAGCAAAACAATAACAAAGCGTGCGCTACGTGACAGCGCTGCTACTACAAGTTCCTTTTACCTTCTCTGCGGAGCTTCACGGCTTCAGCCGGCCAGCAAAGCGCTTTGTCCCCGTTCTCCAAAGGTGAGACTGCGTCTGGGTGAACAAAACATCCGCTTACACACACGCACAGGAGCATTTACAACAAACTAGGTGGGGGTGGGCGGCTGGCTCTGGCTACACCACGTTAGCATTAGCATCGCTAGGAGCTGTCAAAGCTAACTAACTTGCAGCTGGACGGTTGAGCGCGAGGCACAAACTAAAAGCACTGAAACGGCTGTTAGCGTCGCTACGACGAGCTACGAACACGGAGTTTCGTCGTGATATTTTGTTGACAGTTACTTTGCTTGCGCTTTGACAGACCCTGCGTGGTGGTGGAGCTTTTTACTCAACTCAGTTTGGAGACCACACGCGCACACTCCCCGACAGTTTGTCAGCAAAAAAAACAACAGGAAAGACAACCGACGCGCGAACTTACTGTCGACAAAACGTAATTTAGCCGCACTAACGAAGGAAGACCAAGGCTTGCAAAGGAAGGAATCCGGACTTGGTATTTGGCGATCCAGTGTCGCCATTGCTCTTCCTTCTTGTTGCTGTGAGTCGTTTTTTTTTTCCTTCTCTCTCTCTCGTGCTCTCCCGCCCCTCGCCTCGCACGCAGCAGGCAAAAAACGAAAGAACGAGATTCGGTGACGTCATTGTCGTTCATTTTCGGATGGGCTCGGCTTTTGCCGAAAAGCTTGACCGGCTGAGTGGCAAATACTGTATGGAGCTTTTGAGGAGTTCAAAAGTTCACTGTGTACGGTACACATACTTCAAAAGCCTAAAGTTTGGCCTCAAGGCCATGTTTTGCACACAATCTGGAATCAAGCAGAGGCACGTTTTTATCATATGACAAATAGGTGATGTCATTGTTTACACAGATTTTTCTTGTGCAGTACCGTGACCCAATTTGCCCAAATTATGTGAACAAGTACCGGTAGTTAAAAAGGGCACTGGAGGGCAAGAGTTTTCACATGGTTATGATTTTATTTCTCTAGTCTACCATGTCTTACTTACAGTGATAAAACTGTCAGAAAGCATATTACCACCAGGTTAATAATGTAATTGGCTATAAAAACTAGAGAAATTGCATTTCTTGCGAAAATGTAGCATGAATGCCTATTGCTGAAGAACTTGCTGGAAAAACAGCTGAAAATAGCTAAAAATGTGCTGAAATGTAGCTGAAATGGAAGGACAAGCCTAAGTTAGCAGAAGAACTCAGTACACATATTTGCTGGAGCACAAAAATTAGTAAATTAGCTACAAAACCCGCAAATAACAAACAAAAAAAAGGCTGAAATTAGCAAGAAATAACTGAAACAACAGAAAGAAGCTTAAATTACCAGAAGGAATTGGAGAGATCCATCGAGAGGAGCCAGTTGAGGTGGCAAGGGCATCTGGTTAGGATGCCTCCTGGACGCCTCCCTGGGGAGGTGTTCTGGACATGTCCCACTGGGAGGAGACCCAGAGGAAGACCCAGGACACGCTGGAGGGACTATGTTTCTCGGCTGGCCTGGGAACGTCTTGGGATTCCCCCGGAGGAACTGGCCCAAGTGGCTGGGGAGAGGGAAGTCTGGGCCTCCCTACTTAGGTTGCTAGACCCACGACCCGGCCCCGGATAAAAGGAAGAGAATGGATGGATGGATGGATGGATGGATGGAATTGGAGAGAGCACAATTGTGCCCAATTAGCCTGAAAGAACCAGAAATGTCCACAAAAAAGTGGAAATTTTCTGAAAAATGCTGAAATTTGCAATTTGAATAGTAGCTAAAAAGACAGAAAGAAGCTGAAATTGCCAAAAAGAAGTGGAAAGAACACATTGTGCCCAATTAGGCTGAAAGAAGCAAAAATTAGCACAAAAACTGGAAATTATCTGAAAAAAGCTGAAATTTATTTGCACACACACACAAAAAAAAACCTGCCAAATAGTGGATAAAAAAGCAGAAAGCTAACCGACGACGACGACAACATTAATAATGATAATAAAATAGAAAAAAAATCACATACCATAGAGCTAGGCAAGAGTAAATGAATATATCTCACACGTGACATTATAAAGATGAATAAATACAGAAAATACAAATAACTGCATAAATAAATTAATTGAAGAGCAGGGACTAATCCCCAATAGATGATCTGAGTGCGAACAGACTTGTGCATCCAATTAGCAAAATATCTCGTGAATTTCTGGATCAATTTTATTTAAACTTTCAGAAAATAATTATTGAATGATAGTTGCCAGTGCCACAGCTGACCAAAGTTGGAAAACACAAAAATTCTTACAAGTCATTCAGTTTTGCAGATACAGGGAGTCCTCGATTTACGGCGCCCTCGACCTACGGCAACTCGGACTTACGGCATGCATATACATAATAATAAAAATATGAAAAAAAAGAAAAATCGTTTTGTTTTGTTTAAATGTTCTTTATTTCATGTGTACAGCACTTTGTTGCAGCTGTGGTTGTTTTAAATGGCTTTATAAATAAAGTATTATTATTAAAATTATTATTTTTTATTATTTTTAACCCGAATTACGCAACTTCAGTTTTTTTCGGACAGTTTCCGGTCGCGATGTTTTTAGCTTCTGTTAGCTCATCAGCCGTACCATGTTGGTTCAGTGGTTGCTTCGCAAGGACACGTTACCTGGCTGCATCTGAACGGTGGGTTTGTGGTTGGATGGATATACGAAGGGAAAAGACGCTGTGGAACGTGTGAAGCATTAGACAGCTTAATGTGACCGGACAGCCACCACCTAACATGCTAACGTTAGCTCCATCGGAGACAGGACCGATAGGCCACGGAGACACCTGCTGCAGCCGTTAGCTTGCCTGATGTCTGCCTTTTAGCCTCAGATGTTTGATGGACACCGAACTAACATGCTAAAACACGGAGAAAGCTGAGCAGCCTTTTTGGAGAGACGACACCGAGCTAAAAAAGGGCTAACGTGCGCAGCTATGGAGGTGCTAATGCTAGCGTGGCGCGGAGCCTGCTGGAAGGAGAAACGGCTCCAAGTAAGTTATTAAATCTTTTTTTCTTCATGATTGCTCCAAATGTATGGAGTTAACATGCTAACAGTCCTTCCTGTAAACAGTTTGGACCACGTGAAGCAGTATGAAGCTGCAGAGGTCGGACGTGCAAAGAGCTAACATGCTAAAAGACGGAGACTTGACCAGCTCAAAGTAAGAAATTGTTTTTTTTATTTTTATTTACAGTATGTGTTTAATGTGTTCTTTGATATTTATGTAGGGTAGTGTTAGTATAGGCAAAGTGCTTGGTAACTGTACTGTACATGTACTAAAAAAAAAACTGTGGCGGCTCCTCTGGTATCCGACTTACGTCAAAATCGGGTTACGAACGGCCCGTAGGTCCGGAACTCGTACGTAAGTCGAGGACTCCCTGCATCGTGCTAAAATGTAGTTGATGGGTTTAATTGTGGCTGAAAATCTTCCACAACACAAACTATGAGAGTGACATCATGCATAACATTATTTTTAAGGTTTACAATACAACACATTTTCTCATCATAAAATGGTATTGTATCATAAAATGGTATTGTGTCGTTGTGTCCTTGGGCAAGACACTTAACCCTGAGTTGCTCCCGGTAGGACTGGAAAGCACCTTGCATGGTAGTCTGCCGCCACCGGTTTATGAATGTGTGTAGCATTCAATATATGTGTAGCACTTTGAGATTTTCAGTAATGAAAAGTGCGTTATAAATTGAATTAATTATTATTATTATTATTATTATTGTACAAAAACGTATAGAAGACATTATTACCTCCTGCACTGGACTTTTTTATTTGCCTGCATCTCTTACTTTTTTATCTATACAGTACAGGAAAGAACATAAAACAGTTACCACAGGAATTTTTCAAACTTTAAGTGAAAATATCATTCGATTTATTGCACTTTGAAATCTAAAATTCTGAAACTTACAGTATTTTCTGGTGTATAGGTCGCACCTGTGTATAGGTCGCATTGTCCAATTATCACCAATAGATTGGAAAAATCCCTAGATAGGTCGCACTGGTGTATAGGTCACACCTACGTTTAGCTCTGCTGCAAATGTCTGCCACAGGAGCGCACAGCAAGGCTTTTAAGAAGATTAACACTTAAAAACAATTATTTGTTTGATAAAAATTATAGCAAATATATGTCTGAGCTGAACTTTTCCTTAATAAATGAACGTAATTGTGAAATGAGCTGGATTTAAAAATTTGTTTCACCGAAAGTGATAAGCCATATATAGGTCGCACCTGAGTATAGGTCGCAGGCCTTGAAAAAAACATAAAAAGGTGCGACCTATACACCGGAAAATACGGGTAATTAAATCCTTCCCAATACCCCCCTGATCAGGGGCATCAAGACTGTTAAGGATGTCAGAGGTCAGAGCATCTCAGCAGGTAGGTCTCATGGCGCTGCACTGCTCCCTGGTGGCTGGAAATAAAAACTGTCCAACAGTCATCCATCAATCCATCCATCGGTCTCTTTAACGGTACCGCTTCTTCCTTTTAGGGTCACGGGGGTCACTGGTGCCCATGTCCAACCATCACTGTGCGAGGGGTGGGGTACACCCTGGACAGGTCACAAGTCCATCACAGAACCACATAGAGACAAACAACCATTCAAAGTCAAAAGTCAAAGTCAAAGTCAACTTTATTGTCAGAACTGCAATATGTACAGGACATACACAGGACCGAAATTGCGTTTCTCTCAGTCCCTCGGTGCAACAGTAACCATCTAAACACTAAACACTAAAACATTTAATAAACATAAGCATAAAATAGTAAAAGTGTAACACTGTCCTGAGTTTTTTCATAATAGTATAAAAGTATGAAAATTTACACCAACACTGAAACACCAAACACCCAATGAACATAAGCATAAAATGAAATAATAAAAGTGTAATACTGTCCTGAGTTTTTGCATAGTAGTATAAAAAGTATAAAAAGTATATCTATAAAATAAACTGAAGGTTCTAGCATTGACATTTGCAAAGAGTGGCACAGCAGCATATAAGTTAATGTACACAGTATATGTATGAGGTAGTTGATGTTGGTATAGAGGCAAAGTGGCATATGCAGTGAGGCACATAAGGCACATTTGGCATCCTTAGATAAGGCTAGTCAGAGAATGCTGTATATGTATCTGCAGTAGTGTAGATAAAAGTAGTGTAAATGTAAACAGTAGTAATAAATGTAAAGCAGTAGTAATAAATGTAAACCGTATTAATAAATGTAAACAGTGAATGTAAACAGTAGTATGACTATAGGCAGTAATGTAATACAAACAGTGCAAATATGAGAAGTAGTGCAAACTGAATGAGTACATGACCGAGAGTTTAGTGAATAACCCGTTTGATGACACAGAGTCTAGTGTTAAAATCTTTGTGTTGTGTGGTAATGTGTGAGAAAGTTTTTTGTGTTAAGGCAGTTCAAATGGGAGGGGAGGCAGAGCAGGCAGTGTTTAGCATTCTGACTGCCTGAGAACAGAGCTGTCTCTCAGTCTGCTGGTTCGAGCCTGGAGACTCCTCAGTCTCCTCCCTGATGGCAGCAGTCTAAAGCGGCTGTGTAGTGGGTGTGTGGGATCACCTGCCATGCAGTGGGCTTTCCGAGTGAGGCGTTTGCTGTGTAAGTCCTGCAGTGAGGGCAAGGAGGTGCCGACGATCTTCTCAGCTGCTTTCACGATGCGCTGGAGGCTCTTGCGGCATGATGCAGTGCATGCACCAAACCACACAGTGATGCAGCTGGTCAGGACACTTTCTATGGCACCCCTGTAGAAGGTGCACATGATGGGGGTTGAAGCTCCAGCCCTTTTCAGCTTGCGGAGAAAGTAGAGGCGCTGGTGAGCCTTCTTGGCCAGTGCTGCAGTGTTCCTGCTCCAGGACAGGTCCTTTGAGACGTGCACTCCCAGGAACTTGGTGCTGTCCACTCTCTCCACTGCGGTGCTGTTGATGGTCAGAGGGGCATGTTGTGCATCCCTCTTCCTGAAGTCCACGACAATCTCCTTTGTCTTCTCCACGTTGAGAGTGAGATTGTTGTGTCCGCACCACAAGGCCAGGCGGCTCACCTCGTTCCTGTAGTCCGTCTCATCGTTGTTGCTGATGAGACCTACCACTGTTGTGTCGTCCGCAAACTTGATGAAGTGGTTGGAGCTGTACGATGGTGTGCAGTCGTGTGTTAGCAGGGTGAATAGAAGGGGGCTCAGCACACATCCTTGTGGGGCCCCTGTGTTCAATGTGATGGTGCTAGATGTGTTACTCCCGATCCGTACTGTCTGTGGTCTCCCGGTCAGGAAGTCTAGCAGCCAGTTACACATTGAGGTGTTCAGCCCCAGACTGTCCAGTTTATGGATGAGCTGTTGGGGGATGATGGTGTTGAATGCCGAGCTGAAGTCGATGAACAGCATTCTAACATAAGAGTCCTTCGTGTCCAGATGTGTGAGAGCTGTGTGGAGGGCAGAGGAGATGGCATCGTCGGTTGAGCGATTAGGTCGGTATGCAAATTGGAAGGGATCCAGGGAGGCAGGGAGGACAGATGTGATGCTTTTCATGACTAGCCGTTCAAAGCACTTCATCAGGATGGGGGTGAGTGCTACTGGGCGATAGTCATTGAGGCATGCGGGCGTTGCCTTCTTTGGGACAGGGATGATGGTGGTGGCTTTGAAACAGGGGACGAGTTAGTTACCAATCAGCCTAACTTGCATGTTTTTGGTTTGCGGGAGGAAACTGGAGTACCCGGAGAAAATCCACGCATGCACAGAGAGAACATGCAAACTCCACCCAGAAAGGCCTCAGACGGCGATCCTGCAACAGTCTCATTGTGAGCCACTGTACATCTTAGGAAAAGGACAAAGATAATAGTGAAGTATCACTTTTTATTATGAGTCTAAAACTTAAGATGATGAAAACCAAATTTCTCCTTAAAAGAACACACTTTAGCAGAACTGATTAATATCACACATGTAAAATCATATTTTTCCCTCCTCGCGCAAGCACGCTGCAGCTCAGACAGAATGCTGATTCTAAGGAAGTGACAGTGTGAGGAAAAAACACTGATTAATGGGTGACGTCCGCGCCGCACACAAAACACCACTTGTTCCCACGTCATGTGACGAGCTCCTGTACAAACACGCACACACAAAGGATGACTTAGTCACAATGTTGTCTGTTTCTTCACACAGTGATCTCTGAGGTCGTAGGACCAACCACAATGTCACATGTGGTTGCAGGATTGGTTTAGTGTCATGATAGCTTTCATGTCTTTAAATGCTATTATTTTTTTCTGCTCATCTTTAAACGTATTGTTACACAAACTAAACACTCAAAATAAACTAGGGCTGTACGATATTGTCAGCATGGTATCGGCTGAGATTAGCGATAAAGTTATCGGACATCAGCCATTCCATCAAAATAACACAGATATAAAATAAAAGGGGCTGTTTACATATATCTATATCTATATACTGTATATAGATAGACATATGGCGCTGTTTTTGTATGACTGCTCTAGTGTTGTCATTGTGTTAAAGAGTAAATGTCGTTAATAAATTTAACATTGAACATAATCCAAGTTGAAGTGTTATATAATTTTCAGTTCCCTTTTTCACATCTGCATTTGGTAGCAGATCAAATTGACAAAGACCATGAAGAATAATCTAGTATTTTAATTCCACAGTAGAGAAAGCCATGTAGTCTCTGTAAGTACGGTAGGTCTATGAAAAATATCGGTATCGATATCGGTTATCAGCCCAATAAGTTTTAACATTGCCATATCGTGTATCGGCCAAAAATCCAATATCATGCATCCCTAAAATAAACTTCTTTTTTTTTCCATATGAAGGACTTCAGGTACACAAACTATCACACGTAAAAGATGTTTACTGAAAAAACACTATTTTTATTGAAAAAGCACATTGAAATTATGCAAGACAGTGGACGTCTCTTTACAAAGACATGTCTGCAAGATAAACACATTAAAAAAAAAGACAACTCACTGGATGATGCCTAAAAGAACAGAGGAAGTTTAACCAGTACACTACCCTCACACACTTACTGAGTCATTTCACTTCAGTGTCAGGTAAAGTTAAAGGAAACTACATGAACATAAGATGAAAAAATGAGAAACTATGCAAACATTACACAGAATTATACCAAAACAACAACAAAAAAAGAAAACAAACACACACCCAGGCCTGTTTGGTGATAAATTAAGAGAACATGAGAAATTAGCTCAAATTGGGGGGAAACAAATGATTGCTTTGGCAGAATATTAACTTTAAAAAAAAGCAAAATGTAAGTATAACACATTCAGAATACTTCAAAATCCTATAAAGCACCACAAGCATAACTACATTCCTCATATTTGAGTGAAAAGCCACTTTACGCGATTCATTCTAAAGCTTAAACACAAATTAAAATAAAGCTGAATCCATGAGTTTTGTTTAAAATATTTCTCAAGACATTGCACTTACAGCCATCGGCTGCTAGGAGGTGAATGGTACAACGGAGGCATCCGATTAATTAAAAAGCATAATATGAAAAACAAAGCTCGACTCTTGCATCCTTAAATTTCAAATAAAAAAAACTTCCTGACTCTTGAACGTTTAACAAAAAGGCCGATTTCATGGTTACTCGATAAAAAAACATAAATATGTACAATTATATATAAAGTATTCATCGGTGAATTTAAGCTTCTAAAACAGGTCCAGACCCCGCTTGGGGGTCAAAATTCATGTCTTAAGAAAATCTACGGATATCAAATTACTTTAAAAAAAACATTGCCAATGGCATTTTTAGCCTCAACTGTTAAAACTAAATAAAAATCTTGCTCATAAATGTATAAATCTTTGTTAAATGGCTCCTTAGCAACACTTGTATATGACAGGAACTCCCATTTTATGAGTAAATAACAGAAGAAAAAAAATTGGTAACTTTATAATTAAAGCATTACATAAACAGCACCATTACTTGGAGTCAGTTTTGAACACTGGATCAATGTGAGTGCATGTTGGTTACATGTGCAGATCGAGTGAAGTCAGCTTATATGAAGCTAACACACAAATCAGCAGTGGAGCTAATAAAATATTTGGAACAAGTACAAATTAAAGGCACTGAAAGCCGTCTCAGTCATGCTCCGTTGTGGTGGTAGCACAGCATCTAACTCTTCATTTAGTCTCTATCATCTTTAAAGAGGATTTTATTTCAAACGTCAGTGTTCGACGTTGGAACGTGTGGTAAAAATGTGACTTTTTGAGTGGTGTGTGTTAGTTAATGTTTGTTCAGAGTGTGAATCTGTGTTCGTCAGATCGGAGCAGGGACCTGTTGTCTTGCAGGTCCGGGTTGAGAGGGAAACTTCCGAGAGTGCCAACGAGTCTCCTTGTACACAAACCAGGCGTTCCCCGCCCACACGAACATGTTGAGGTAGCCGAACACCTGGAAAACCACAAACAAAAACAAATTTATTTTAAAATAGAGTAAATGTTAAAAATAGGGGACTAATTTATTCATAATGTTCTGTTTATTTTGACGTACTTTCATAACAACACTTATGGTTTTGCTCCCACTTTCCATGAGCTGAACTCAAAGATCGGACCTTTTCTATACACACAATAAGTCTTTTTCGCTAAAACATATTTGACAAATGTGTGTAAATCTGTGTTAGTGAGCGCTTCTCCTGTGTTGAGCTAATCCATCCACTTCACAGGTGTGACACATTTTTCTACCGTAAGCCGTCCCTAAAGGCGTCTCAGAGAATTTGCTAGTACATCCAACCAGCCTCACAACCACACCAGCCCAGAACCTCTACATCCAGCATCTTCACGTCCAAGATCATCTGAGACCAGCCACCCAGACAGCTGCTGCAACAATCAGTTTGCATAACCCCAGGGAAGGTCATCTGCATGATCGTGTTCACCCGACTGCAGTGTTGTCGTATAACCGACCCGAGTGGACAAACGCTCACGTTCAGTGGCAAACGAGGTGTTCTCTTCACGGATGAATCCTGGTTTTCCTTGTACGGGCAGATGGCAGACTGTGTGTGTGGCCTTGTGAGGATGAGCAGTTTGCTGATGTCAATGTTGTGAATCGAGCGTTCCATGGTGGCGGTGGGGTGGGTCGGCGTATGTTATGGACAATGAACACGGGTGTGGCCTTTTGAATGTGATCCTGAGACCCATCACCTCATGCTGCAGCGTAATTCATGTCTCCCATGTTGCAAGAATCTGTGCACAATACAGGTAGTCCTCGACTTACGACGCCCCCGACTTACGACGTTTCGGACTTACGAATGCATCTCATTATAAAAAAATATAAACTTTTTTTAAAATAAATAAATAAATAGATGTACAGTACTGTACAGTCACCAAGCACTTAGCCTATCCTAACACAGTTAAGGAGTGAGCTGAATTGTCTCCCTCCTCCCTAGCAGGCTCCATTCACATAAAGGGAGCTAGCTCCCTTTATGTGAAAGGGAGACAATTCAACTCACTCCTTCATCTTTAAAAACTGTTATGATAGGCTAAGTGCTTGGTAACTGTACAGTACTGTACATTTATTTATAAAAAAAAATTGTATGTGATCCTACTTACGAATTTTCGACTTACGAACGGTCCGTAGGTACGGAACTCGCTCGTAAGTCGGGGACTACCTGTACTGTACCTGGAAGCTGAAAACATCCCAGTTCTTGAATGGCTAACCCACTGGACATGTCACCCGCTGAGCATGTTTGGAATGGTCTGGATCAGCGTACACAGCAGGGTCTTCCAGATCCATTGAAGAGGAGTGGACCAACATTCCACAGACCACAATCAACAACCTGCTCGACTCTGTGTTGCACTCTGTGAGGCAAATGGTGATCAAACCATAAACTGACTCCACAATACAGTAAATCTGGACATTTTACAGTAGCCTTTTATTGTGGTCAGCCTGAGGTACGCCTGTACGACAATCATTATCTTGTTATTACACACCTGTGATGTGGATGGATTATCTCTGCAAAGGAGAAGTGCTCACTAACACAGATTCACACACATTTGTGAACAATATCTGAGAGAAAGGCCTTTTGTGCGCACAGGAAGTCAGCTTCGAGTTCAGCTCATGAAACATGGGAGCAAAAACCAACGTGTTCATATTTTGTTCAGTGTATGACTCATTTATTGACTCTCAAAATAGAAGAACTATCAGGAAGAATAAATAAAAAAATCAGTGTTTGCGTTAAGACATCACTGAGAACAGAAATCATTTACATTTGTTAAACGCATTTCATCCTTTTGGTTAATACCCATGTTTCTTGAGGGTTAGTCAAAATGATGGAGTGAGCTGTAAAAGGCTCAAATATATGACTAAAGTATAAACTTTGATTCTTGTATTGTGGCAAGAAAACTCTTCTTTAAACCAACATTAACTTCACTATTTTAGCCAAGGTGGCTGAAATGGACATTTCAAGTTTAGCTCGGTTTAACACACGTGCTTTCAAAGTAAATATAATGTTTCTAATGTAAGAGCTTTATTTTCTTACGTTAAAATACTTAAAATATTTAAACTTGACCTTAGCAACACCTGCTGGGTTCAGGCTGTAGTCACACACTGTTGATATGAAGACTGTTGACTTTATGTGATGGAATGTGAGACATTTAGAGCCAAGAAATTTGATTTTTTTTTTAAATACTAGTTGTTGCCTGTGGGTGCAGTATTAATTCAAACAAGATAAGTTATTCAAAACTACATATTCTGCACTTTTTATTGTTTTTTTGTTTGTTGTTTTTTTACTTGTCTGTACAACACTTTGGTCCTCTATGTTTTTTATAAATAAAATTGCATTAGATTTCATTGGCTGAATACTCAGATATTAGAAAAAGAAAATAAGGAAGGAGAAGTAGTTTAGATTATTAGTAGATTATCCCAAGTCTAAAATGAGAACGTTTCAAAAATTGACGTGATGGTAAATACCTTTTTTTTCCCTTGTTGTTTTCTTACCGGCACTTGGTAGTGATAACCCAGTCGTCTCCTCAAAGTGCTTTATCTGAGTGCTTCCCTTTTTTT